>JAULKQ010001132.1:0-17588 GCA_032356285.1 Smithsoniella earleae
TTGGAAAAACTCGATCATCGAAAATTTTTGACTTTCGTGCCCCACGCTCAGATTCACAGTGTTCATGCGTCATGCACATATGAGACGTACGTGACGCATGAAAGCTCAGAACAGTTCCTGACTCGCTAGCGTGGCTGCAATTAGATTTGCTGATTTGGTGTCTGTGGCCAGAATGTCCTTGATCAAAACTCCAGTGCTACTCGGGATCGGTAAGCACTTGTCATGGAGACGGCGCAAGCTCGGGAGTTCTATGAACGAGTGACCTTCGTTCTGTCCCGCATTTTGCCACCTTCACATTGTGCTGCAATGCAACCTCTACCGATCGAAGAAGTTGTAGAGTACAAGAGGACGATGAAGAACAAGATGTGTATGTCAAACACATAGACGCCGAGATAATCGAAGTCGTACAACCGGAACCAGAACAGAATCTGATTCTGGATGCTGAACAATGTCTTGATGAATAGCCAGGGATAATTATGCAACAAGCTGAAGAAGCCCATAGCAAGCTTATTGGATTTTTTGGTGGAAAACCAAAGGGTGTTGACGCGCGAGAAGCAGTAAGGTTGGCCAACGCTGTGCAAAGGGGACACACAGCGGTGAAGTATGCTAGGCAATGCAATTTGGAACAAGTCAAGTTGTCCAGATTTTTTAATTAGCTCACTTAATTTCTGCCCTTGTTTCTTCTCGTGAGAGTGTAGACATCATGTGCACTTTGATACAGAGCCTGCTTGCAACGCGATACCACGGACAACAATCATCAGCAAACACAGTGCAGAACAAGCAGGGTGCCGTATAGGACTTTAATCACTGTTTTAAATCTGTCAACTTAGTGTACGTTCGCACGATGATTGGTTCTTATTCCTCCAACTTGTACTTGCTGTTGTGACGTCAGTATTCTACTCGCATATGAACACTTGTACCCACCTCAAGTCTATTTATAGACATTTAACGTAGAATTCTTTCACAGTGAGTAAACAATACTCTCTGTGTACTGGAAAACGAAAATTTAAAGGTCTTGAACTCCATTGAATAGTACGTGTTCCATCGAGATGGGGAAGAACCATCTCTGCATAACGCTTCTGTAACTGCGAGCATGTGCTTTTGTTCGAATCCGCACAGCCATCTTTGCGCAGGTATTCAGGGTAGCTCTGTCTGTATATTACCTCCATGCATTGGTATTTGCGTGCTCAAAGTTCAGAACCTAATCGAGAAACTCGATGATCGAAAGTTTTTGACCTTGGACAGATTGCTTTCGATTATCGGGTTCAGACTGTATCCTAAATAGGTATATCACACCGTACAGCGGCTGTGAACATCCCATCCCATGCATATGCAGCAGGCCTCGTGTGAAGAATAGGAACACATTAAGTTTAAAATGTCGCCATACATGTCCACTTCACGACTATCTGCAGTTGTAATTCTCGGAAACACAGAGCTCAGTGGCATCCAGATACTGCAGCTCAAACAATGAATTTTAATCTACAGGTTCTAGCGTTCAAAGGTTTGGAAGAACGTTGTTGCGCGCTTGCAACGACAAGCTCTCTAGATCTGGCCCAGTTGTTGATGTGTATCATAAAAAAATATTCTCCCCTCGCTGTACCAAGCAGGATTCATGTTTGCAACTCAAAGGTTGTTCACAAAATTTTGAGAATCCCGGCTGCTTCGCCTGGAGAACCTCAGGAGTACAGCCAAGGAAATATCAGGGCCACAAGTTGACCTCGTCATGCGGTGCTTACGTACGGAGTGGGAGGTGAAATAGATGAGAATTTAACAGCCTGCACGGATTATAACTGCGTCCTTGTCGATGTGCAATAAAGAAGAAGTTCACAGCCTGCTAGCAACTTGCTGCAGCCTTCGATATTCCAAACATCACAGAAAGCCGCTTTCAATCGTGCTTGATTGACGATATGGATTTCCACGTCACCATTTTCTGCAACCGATTTTCCTTCGTACGCTTATCTGATTAGAGGGTTTTCCAGTTGAGTGTTGTGAAGAACAACGTTTGAGAATGAGTAGCATCGGGCAAGTAAAACGCGTTTCAGTTTCGGGAGGAATAATTCTTGATCAGGACAGCATCTCTCCCAGTTTACGCCCTACTGGTTCGGTCGCCAGATGTATTATTTTTCAATCTCCATGCACCGTCATTGGATGACCCCATGGAATCCATCGCACCTGCGTTCGAAATCGAGAAGGGATAGAAGCACAAAGAAATGGCAGAACAGTCGTAACTAATCTTTGCAAATGTAATAAGATTGTAACCGTAGACTATTCGTTGACACGAAAGACTGCGCAAGTTTTTAAGTCACGACGAGCGAGTGCCCGCAAGTGTGAGCGTTAGTTCTCGATATTCAAACATGTGCTTCATATCTAACCGTAGGCCACCTTTGAGATTCTCCCAATGACACACATTGCCAACCGTTCAGTTAGTGGAATAGAAGGCCGGCAATGATCACTCATGACGATGATTCTAACGGGAGACTTCTCAAGGAACAGCTGCAACTCCTTAAGGTATGCGCAGGTTGGATACCGTTGGCAAATTGGTTCTCTGACAAGCGCTGCAATGGCAAGCTACATGCAGACACCAACTGAGAATGGCCAACACCGTTACCGAATCAAGCAGCTTCCCCGGCCGCTTGGATTTGACAAAGGCTTCTTCGTTTGCGTCAGAGCCCTGCAGGTAATCGTGCTATAGCTAAGCAAGCTGCGCGATGTAGTACTCGCGCGTGTTTACGGAGTGCTTCTGCCAGCACACGTAACAATTGGTCTTCAACTCAGAGAATCGAAACGTTATGGTGATATTCAGCAACAAAAATGGGTACATCTTAGGGCTATGTAGCCGTTCTGGCCTGCTTTGTCCCGCTGCTGAACCCCTTTGTGCTTCTGCAGTTGCTCGTGCAACACAACACTGGCTGCGTCATTGTAGCAGTAGCAGGTGGTTCTTCCAACTCATGTTTCATTTTCTATTATGGGTGCACAATTCGGTGTACCTGTACTCTGCTTTCCCTGCAGGAGCCTCTGGTAGCGGCAAGACAACATTCACCAAGCGGCTGGAGAAGCTCATGAGCTGTATGCCAACAGTTTTATCCATGGATATGTACAACGATGGATCGAAAGTGCGAGAGAACAATTTTGATGATCCCAGAATCATTGACTATGACTGTTTGATGGAGAATTTAACGGATCTGGTCAACGGCAGGCCGACGGAAATGCCAATTTATGACTTCAAACAGTCTAAAAGAGTGGGCTTCAAGCGAGTTGAAGTGCCCAAGTCCAGGGTTGTCATAATTGAGGGGATCTACGCTCTAAGCCAACGCTTGGAGAGCATGATTGATCTCAAGATTGCGATAACTGGCGGCATTCACTTTGACCTTGTCAAGCGGGTGCGTTTTCTGGGAACTCAAGAGTCGCTGAGTAAAGTGCAGTCGCATTCGTCCATTTACCCCGCTCTCTGAGTTTCGCACTGATTACATTATTACACCTGTTTGATCAGCGGTCGCTTTCTTCTTTGAAGGTTAACCTAAGTAAATTTTACAAACCAAATTGCCCGGAATGCACAATGTACTTCGAATTCTTCAAACTGAACGCTTCTTAACGCGCGTAGTTACTCCTTTTCTGGTGAACCCTGCAGTTCAAACATCCAGGTTTGCCACGACAAACCAGTCTTTTAATATTTACAAGCAAAGAGTGTTGTATCAACCAAGGTTTAGGAGGAGCCTTGCGACCTGGATAGGTGTTCGCCCGTATCAGTACCCCTTTAGTTCGAACACATGCACCGCCATGGGCTGCACTTGCTCTTTCACAATTGCTACTGTTCTACCATGTTTCCACAGTTGAAATGCCTCCCAGATTCGTGACGCCTGCATCGAGAACTTATCTTTAAATGGAAGGTTAACGGTTGTAGGTCCTAAAACATCAGAGGCCAAAGACAGTATCCTTCTCATCCTACAGTATCTATCATGGTGTACAAACAACCTTGGGGCTGAATTATCTTGAATATGATGTGCTACCATCATTCACTGGTCAGCTTGCGAAAGAGGGTTAGAGATATCTATGCCTACACTAGAAAGCCATTTGGAAAATAGATTCTACGAGGAACTTCCTACAGCGCGTGTTACTTTTCAGATATTTGGATGTATGTTTAAGAGGCTGTTGTCCTTCTTTTACCTGGGTTGAAAGATATTCTCCACAAGGCCTGAGGGTTACTTGCCACATCTATACTCAGTTTGGGATGAAAAGATCTGTTTTGTGGAAAACAGCACTTTCTCGAGCCCCTGCTACTCGCATTGCTAGTGCTCCTGAAATTTCAACTTAGATTGATTCATCCTGGGATATGATTGCACGTGTTTGCATCATCTCTGCCTCTGTATTACAGGTGATGAGGGACATTCAACGCAGTGGTCAGTGTGCTGGAGATGTAATTCAGCAAGTTTCGGACACTGTTTATCCAATGTACAAGGCCTTCATCGAACCCGACTTAGAGAAGGCGGAAATTAAAGTTATGAATAATTTTAACCCTTTTGCGGGATTCAAGGAACCGATTCAGATCCTCAAAACGGAGGAGCACGTCTCAGTCGATGCAGCTTACTGTGCCCTGACGAAGCTGTATCCTACCGCGAACATCCAACGGGTTTGCACCTGAAGTGAAATGTGTTTGCTGTGCTAATGTTGGAGTACTTCTCGTCAGATGTGTGCGTGAACCTGCTTCAGGAGGAAGAGATTGAAGTTCATGACATCTTTTTGCTGCCACCGGGCGAAGATCCGCAAGGATGTCAGTCGTGGCTTCGCATGCGCAACAAAGAAGGACGCTATTCGCTGATGTTTGCCGAGTATGTCGTAGACGACCCGTACATCGTGTCTCCGAGGGTATCGTTCGAGGTTCCCGTGCGTATTCTTGGCGGGCTCATGGCGTTGGGGTATACGATTGGCAGCATCATGAGCAGGACTAGCTTCCGAGTGGTATGTAACGACGTGTGCTTGAAATGGGACAAGGTTGACCGGTTGGGATGCTTCGTTCAAGTTCAAGGTGAAAATAGGTGTGTGCCAACCGCGTGTGCACCGCAAGGTGCCAGACGCTACAGTTGCATATTCCTCAGAGTTCATGTGCTTTGTGCCATAAGGCTACAGCTTATGCTGCAGGAAGGAAATCATGGACATCTGTAACGAGCTTGGTATCGTAAACTTTTCTCCGCGGTCTTACATTGAGCAGGTTCAGATTCTACAGCTCACCGAAGACTTCGCAGAGATGACAGACAAAGCTCGCAGGCATTTCACGGTGGCTGAAGGTGTTGTAGTTGACGACGGAATCAGCCGCGCTAGCCCGGCATATCACGTGAAGTACGTTCATCGAACCACTCCACTTCGCCGCAGTACGGACGACTCTTTAACCTCCAGTCACCAACGCTTGCAAAGTAGCTGGCAAGGCTCACCAGGCAACAGCGGCCCGCCAGAATATGGTGCAGTCACGGCTTCAGCAAGTCAGCACATGGTCTGCCAGTCACAGCTATCGCAGCAATATCATGACACGGACGGAGCTCCCTGCTCGCAATTACATGATAATGCATCTGGAGGTTGCTTTTCAGCACAAAATGCTGATAACAAGTATCGAGCTTTGAACGGACATGCTAGCCCCGTGAAGAGCTTGCAGAGCAAACGCGGTAGCGCAGATGGACCCAGGCCTGCTTGGGTGAAGGACCCCGCTTTCTGGGTCCCTAACCGGCCATCGCAATCAAACACGACAGCTGCTGCGTTGGTAGAAGTTCAGTGTGATTTGAAAAGCATCGTGAGTGAGCTGCGTTCGATAGCCCAGAACCAACGTAGTGGATTATCCATGATTAGTTTGCTTGTAGGCTTTACGTCAGGTGTTGCGTTGACTTTGTTAGTTTGCCATCGCATCCTTTAACGATTGATTAGGATTGGGGAAATGTAGCCAGGTATTGAATTAAATAGATAGATATACTGCTGGTGTAATATTTTGATTGTGATTACTTTCCAGAAGTGCACCTTGTATGAGTTTACATCTCAAGTTACAAGCTTTGTTCGTGGCACCCTCAACGGCTTATTTGTAGACAAATCTTAATACATCTCCGAGGTCAGCGTCACGCTTCAGCCTTCTGAACCGCCTCGGCTGATATGTTGATGATGAAGTCGGGCCTTCTGCATGCCATCAAAATACTCAAGATTCAGTTCAGTTTAACGTGGGCCCTCTGAACTACAGACAGGGACGTGCCTTAGCATTTGATGTATCTCGTGTGCATTCACACGGTCATTTTGATTCACACGTTGTCGAGCGTCCGCAGCATGAATGCCCATTTTAACCTGTCGTTGCACAACCGCAGCCATGGCAGCATCAATATCGACTCGAAGAAACCATTTCTCGTCAAAGACTTCATCTAACTGATCCCATGGTTCCTCTTCTCGAAGCAAGTACAAGCCTTCCACAATCACGCATCTATGTGTTGGTTTCACAAGAACATCATCTTGAACAGGGTCGCCAAAACTGTGGTCGAAAGAAGGAAAACTTAGAGGTTCACCACTCAGCTCTTTGTTATGCAGCCTTTGCAAGTACTCTACAAACACAGTTGCATTGAAAGTAAATGCAGCTCCTCGCTTTCGGTGAGCTAATGCCGGATCAGGAAATCGATCGAGATCATTTCTGTAATAATGAAATCCTGCATATACGTCGACTTGTGGAACTGGAGGTTGTATCAGTTGGATGCATTTTAAGAGCAGAGGCGTGCCCTTATCTACCACCATCTGCAGTTTGAACAGCTTTGGAGCACACCGTCCATGGGAACAACAACTGCAATTTCATCTAAAGCATTAAGTTTCTGCATTAGAAGTTGTGAACACGTTGTTTTCCCCGACCCTGGAATACCTGCATCTAGGTGACAGTAAACCTTCAGTTTCAGCCTTACTAAATCTTGAAGGAATTTGATGGGGTACCGGCAATCCCTATGCATATTCTCCGCGTGTCATGTAACGCCATCAATCGCCTTGCTCTTGCCTCCATTATATCCACGGCTTCACTGTAACCATCACAAAAAGTGATGTCGGTTGCCCAAGTAGCAACATGCCGTGATGGATACCTTCTAAGAGTATGCTCAAGGCACTTGAGAGTGTCAACGTGCCGCACTATGGTACATCTCGCCCTTCGTGACCTTGAATTGACTGAGTGTGTAGACGCGCGATACTGAAGCCCGTTCAACTGGGTTCGGTCCCACAAACACTCAGCTTTGCAGCTCATGTAGTACAGTTCAAGCTATCAAGCTGAAGTTTTCTATTTTACCCATATTCAGGCTATCAAGATTATCTAGAGCTCCCTGACAGTTCTGCTTCTTGCGCGATGAGAGGGTTTGAATTTAGTATCGACTTCAAGCCTAAATTTTCCAGCGAAGATGTAAGAAGGACAAAGACTAAGCATGGCATAATTACGTTCATTGTGATGCAAAAATTGATTGCTTCTTCTTCTTACTGTGATTGTCTCGGCGCTATGAGGCCAGATTCATGCATAGGGTTGTGCTGAGATCTCCCTCCAGCATTTGAGGAACGAATCATAATCATATAAATAAACTGAATGATACCTAGAAACTTGGAACATGCTTCCAGTTTATGCGTCATGTATAACACTTATATGCTACTGTGAGCACGTAACAGAGCGTTGTGCTATTCAACAGTGAGCGTGCTTGACCACCAGTTTTCAAGTTATCTTATCACTAATATGTACGATTTGTGCTTCAAACATTGCCAATTGTTTCATCAACTGGTGCATGAGACAGAACCACGCACAAGTGGTACAATTCGTCACATAACTGTCGAAGTTGTGCTTACAGATGTATTTCTTGAGCAATCCAGATTTCACGTCTAATGGAAGTTGAATTTGCAACTAAGTTCGTTTTGTTACCAAGCTTTCAATTCTCGGCCATCTTACCCCAGTGTCCAATGTCTCGTGTACTCTTGCTTGAAATTGAGTCTAATGGGTACCCTGTTCACCATCCACTCATACCCCAGCGATACTTCTCAACTTTTAGTCTCGAATTGTTGCGCTGTACTGTTGTACTTAGTGATGCGGTGACTGGCTGGGTAACTTACTGTATGTAGGCGGACACCGTGAGCCGTCGAGAACTTTCCGCCTGTTACGATGAAAAGTCAGCTTAGTTTTTATTCGAACTCTTTTAGTCTGTATGTTACGAGCCTAACCCCTGCAGATTCGTGGATACCTCGGTAGACAATAAACTCCGCCAACTCAAGCACAGCAATGCAACATGATGGAGTCCTGTTGGTCAGCAAAGTAAGCGTAGCGAATTCTCACGGATTTGAATCTAATATTTTAACTTCTTGAGTCAGAACGAGCAAACGGTGTAGTCTACCGGGATCGCGGCAATTATTTTGGGTGCTAGGAGTGAAAGACAACAGTACCTTTGTGTTGTTGGACATATACCGTGCGTATACTGCGATTCTATACGTACATTCTTTACCACCAACATCAATTCGATTATTCCAAGACAAAGCCAATGCCAACGCAATAGCAGCAGTTCAAACTGCAGCCCAACACTCAAAGCACACATGTGGAATGCTGAAAACGTGTCAACGGAGCTCATATGAAAGCTAGTCCACCAACTCCACTGTTTTCTTCAGAAAGGGGAGCTGCTTCTCCCACGTGTGCATGTGCCTTTCCGAGACCCTGAACTGAACTGCTGCAACAGAATTCAAAAGCAGGCATGGAGGCCAGTGCCCTTTCAATCTCAAAGGTGAGTCGTGTATTTGCACTCCCTGCAGTGGCTGCCAGGGCTCCGACCATCTCAACAAAGCATCGTCTGTAGTGAACATCCAACTTAGCGATTTCCACAGCTAAACTCTTGCAGACACAAACAATCCCAAGCTTGTACTTGTCGACACGAAGTCGGGCAGTCACAGCATGTGGAGTTACCTGCAAAGACAGCATTCAGTCTTCAGCTTAGGTAGTATGTACAATACAGCCAAGCCAAGTATAGCACTTACAGTAGGGCTCAAGCAAGTCTGATCACAGGGTGGAAATTGTGTCCCTTAATGCAACCTGTGGGCTGCGACACACATCACCCTCAATAACTTTGTCAATAATTTTTTACGTTCACACCAGATCCAGGCAGGGCCGCGAAAAAATCTTTGCTTAATCCGCTGTCACTTTTAACTGCAATAAGTGGGTAATAAGTTTGTTTTCGTAGCACCAAAACTGATGGAAATGGGAAAAATGTCACACGGTGAAGGTTTGTATTTTGTACAACACCCATTGACAAAGCACAGTTTGTGTACTTTGAGTACAGGGAGACCAGTTTGTTGTTGATTAGGGGCAGTAAGCTTATCTTCCAGCGATTCTTTGGATCTATAGGCCGCAGGATCGGCCACAGACTTCAGCAAGGAGCACAATTTGTGTCTTGTGATTTGTGTCTTGCATAAAGTTTCGGTTGAGTCAACTGCGTGCTCGCTGGTTCGATGCCTGAACTCTGCTTTAATTGCATCTGTAACTAAACGGTGCTCCACACACCTTGTGGCTCATGGCAAGGCCCCTAGCAGCCCGATGACTTTGCGCTGTGGTTGCATTCTTGGAATCTCTGTGCTGATGCTCAAATTACGAGTACATACCAAATGGGTAGGTGAGGCGCAAGATTAAGCATCCTCATTGCTCCCCACAGATGGATGATGATAATAGATGTCTCTGCGATTCATGTTCCAGCTAACTCTTACCAGCATCGCATATAATGGCCTGGACAAGTAGTGGCAATCCGGTACACAGAGATAGCCACACAGTTCCAAGGAGCTAGCTGTCAGGTTCAAACCCTCCTCAGCACTTGTAGCTACAGCAAGTGGCACTTTTACACAAGGGAATTCCAAGCTGATGTAGACAGCAAACCAGTAATGCCACTTGCAAGGGGTGCACAGGCCCCCTTCTGTGGTGCATGCTCTATTTATGCAAGGATCGCATGAGTGTTCCACCCCAGGCAGGGGCCCAAATACTTCTCCCCTAAACGATCAGTCTTTCAGGTGAATGTTGCACTTGTCCCACAATGCTTCATGTTCAAGTTTCATTGAATGGCTTGCCTGCAGCCTCTGTGCTGTGCCTTCTGTAGACACAAACACCACTACTCTGACAACCTACTCTTTGGCGGTCATTCAGGGGACTGAAAACCCTACCCCAGGTCCGGGGCGATGCAATCGGCATTCAATGTTCAGGTATCATGATTTTATGCGGCCATGACGCACCCCCTTTTACACCAAAATACACACTGTAATCACATCAAAACCAATCTAAGTTACACTGTACAGAGAGAGTATGAGATTGAATATGTTGGAATGGGCGGGAGGCGTGTTGCACGAATTTGTTACGGCTGTATGAGTTTACAGGTCCGATGAAAGTTTCACTGTTTCCAAATGAACAATCTGGCTCCGACCGTAATGCAAGGCAATATTGTCTGATTTCTACCCGCTGGGGACTCTAACCTGATTCTGCCTTCACGCATTCGAATCACAACATCAAATATTACAGTGCGTCACCAAGGACACACTATCAAACACTTTGACTGGAAACTTGATTTGTGGAAGTCTCCGGAAGTATGTTGTTGATCTGTGAGGCAAAGCTAGTGATTGTGTTAAATCAAGAGCGATAAGCACATCCTCATAAGTACATTTAAGTATAAGAATACTTTGTCAGCTGAGGCCACCCATTTTACAGCAAGTCTGTGTGACATTCATCTGCTTGAGTACAGCTGTGAATTAGAATCCCAGTGAAGAGGGTCCTGTGTGGATCTATACCAAGTAGTTAGTCAGAGTGCATTGATGGGCTGTGTGTCAAACAGCCCCAGACCCAGGATATACGGTAGATAATTACAAGATAATTACTAGTTTACATGATAGCTGTAGGTGTCATTGGCACGCTCAGACGGGAGATTCAAAAGCAACATTCTAATCTATAAAACATTGCCAACAACAAACCCTGAAACACTCTGACTATCTCGTTCCCCACCACAGCAACTTGCAGGCCTACCCCTAGCGCGAGCACTGTGTCATACGGCCCAGTGCCAAACCGTAAAACCGCCAGAATATCACACCTCCTGGTGCGACCTGTGCAACAATACGTCAAGTGACTATTCGTAATGCGCCACTAGACAAGTATACAGATACGGAGACGCGTGATGGCGGCTAGGCCTGGCAGTGGGTTGAAATGATTCACCTCCCTTGTGAGTCCCTCAAACTCATAAGGGAGCCCTGTGCCACGCAGACACAGACGCTCACACAGAGTGCGTTATTATTGAACACAGACGTCAGTTTGGGCTACAGCTACCTCCCAGGAGGTTGCATAGCCGATGGGGGTAGAATTGCTGCGAACTGAGTCTCGAACAGTAACAGCTACACCCTCGTGGTAGCATTCAAGCACAGCGATTCCATTGCCCAAATCCACAGATTCCGAGTAGTTTAAAACAGTAGGTGAAGTTTTCAACCTTCGATCAAGATGGAAAGAAAGGTTTTGTCAAACAGGAAGAAACTCTTCACTTCTTATCTACTTGTAGAAGTATCGGGAGTGCGATATTTGCTCGATGGACTGCGAAAATGACGGATCGGATTCGGAAAACTAAGATGTCAATTACGGGGCACAATGATCAAATATTCAAGCGGAAGGAAGAGCACATGGCTGTGGGTCACAAATGAGCATTGGTACTGTACAGTGGTGCTGCACACCATCAATATATCCCGCATGGAATCTATGCTTGAGCACAGGCACATCAATGACGTTACTGAGAATTGCTGCCTCATCCAAGATGAAACACACGAGGCGAGGCAGACACAAGCCTCAAGCGCCAGCTGGCTGAGATCTGAAGGACAACCTGTGAGCCAAACATGAGTGTCAGAAAAGACGCCATCCCAAATTGACCTCATTCCTGAGGTTCGTTTAAAAAACTGTAGTTTGTGAGATCACATTCTAAACTCTGAAGTTCTACAATCAGTATTTCAAGTTTCAATAGCTATATACACAAGCCAGATCATTTTGGCATTTTTCGTCAGCATCGTGCTGCATAATAAGGAGTTTACAGCACACACTTGGTGATTTGGATCTAGCTGTAATTCGCACTAGACAGCTTACTTGGGGATACTTCGCTACAGATGGTTGAGCGTCCACTGTACTCTGAGTATGGGCTATAGTGCATACCAATGCATGTTGTCCTGGTGTGCACAGGAGTTGAGACATGCACCTGGCTCAGTGGCTGCATCGCAGCATGCAAGCACAACGTCTTCAACCACCTGGCACAAGTCAGAGCACCACTGACCCCCTTCAATCTCAGTAAGAACAAACCCACCATCACTGCAGGCACGACAGGTACGTCCAACTGCTGTCACACATGCCACAAGGCCTGCCAGTTCCGAGGCACGCCTGTCCTGAAATGCAGCAGTCAACAAGGAGCCCAAGAGCATGATGCAGTGCCTACAGGTGCGCATGATGGCCGCTGCAGCGTCAAGCTGATCTGTCTTGCCACAACTGCACTTCTCACAGGTGGCTAGCAGTGCCTCGGCAGCCCTGAGAAGTGCCATGGCTACGCTGGCTGAGCAACAAGCAGGAGAGAGTTCTGGAGGTAGAGTACATGCCATCAAGTCACTCAACAGTGAGACAGCTTCTAGAGAAGTCATTGTTGCAGTGCGAGATGCGATGGAAGCGAGGAAAATTCCAGCAAGTATAATTGTGTCAATGTCTGCGGTTTCCAGCTGTTTTGGGCAGCTTTTGACTTCCTAAACATGAAAAAACGGCACTCTGTCAAGGGCATCAATATCCAACAGTCCAACGGTTAATGGCAAAAATCAGGTCTTTTGTGGCACTGTGAAGTGTCCTATACTGTGCTTAAGGGCACTCGAACATCTGAAACACATCACCAGCTATTTTCCCTGAACTAATTCTGCACCTTGAAGCCAGTGAGGAGTAGCCGCAGCTCTTTGATCAGAGCATCCAACAGCTGTTGATCTTCACACAGCAGACACGCTGAATGCGGGGTCAACCGTTGAGACAAGATATGGACGCCAGAAACTAGCAAATTTCTGGAACAGCTCGTACTAGGGGATTCGGTCAACCCTGTGAAATGCCGAGCGTGCCAGAGCCTCCATGCTGACAGCTGCAGCTTGTGCTGAGATGCAAAGGTTTCAAGAAATTGTATGTGGCTGGGACCCGCGCCCTCCAAGCTCTGCAAGCTCAAAATGTCCCACAGTTTCACCTCAATCAGCTTGCCGTGTCAAAATAACAAGCAATTTTATTGGTTATTAAACTGCTTTGCTATGTCGAGGTGGACTAGTGAGCTTATACACGTAGAGAAGAAAGAAGTCCATTAGATTTGCTGACAGGCTGTCTGTATCTCAAGCCTCCCCTACCCTCTGCAAGTCCGTATAGGTGAAGAGCACGCATCTCTTACCCAAAGACAAGCAAAAAGCTGACCAAAAGTACAGTGCAGAGTAATGCAGAAGAAAGCATTTCCCAGTTTCAATTTGGCAATTTAAGCTTTCTTGTTAAAAGAGTCTAGAAATTAGGGGTTCTTAAGGGCCAGGTCAATGGTGATGATAAGGATATTACCATGTTACTATGTACATACTTGTGTGTTCATCAATATCAAGCGTACAGTACCATGTATTGTTCTACTGCAAGATGGAAAATCGCTGGTGGGAGATTCAAACTCATATAGCAGATTTTGTGTGATGAAAATCTGGCAACTATACTGTCGAACTAGGCTGTATTATAACATATCTGTTCTTTGACCACAGGACTTGTGAAAGAATCTGATTGTCTGTGTTTCAGTGGTGTATCTATCTCCAACTATTTGTAGTACTCTGGAAACTCACCTGTATGTAATCCCATGCATCGCACGAAATGCTGTTCATTCCTGATATTAGAAGGCCCAGGGCATAGTACAGTGAACTTCTGACATCCCCAGAAGTTTGTGAGCTGCTCAGCCAATCAAGAGCTTCATGTGCAGTGTATGTGACCTCATCTTCATTTTGACAATGACTGTCTTGTTTCGAAGAGAGAATGCAGCGGCTGTGGAGGGCTACATGCCAATGTGTCCGGCTGCTAGGATGGAGAGTATCAGCCAAGGTGAACATGTGTTCTGCCCGGGACATCATGCGAACGTACACGAGCTCCTCTGCATGGGAGCGAATAGTAGAGGCAGCTTTCTCGCATCCTGAGTACCGAATTGCTGATGTTGTTTGATGTTGCTGTCGGTGAAAGTTATTACTGTGTACTAGAGCCCGTAGCCACGCTTCACAGCGATAGGTCTCTTCAGATTTCACTGGGAAAGCTTTCAACAACTGACGGGCAACAATGTTGAAGTGCTTGAGAACAGCTTCAGGATATAGCTCTCGAAACATGTTCAACTGTGTGTTTAGAGACTCTGCACGACAAAGCTGTACTTCGGAATCGTGGCCGATTGACACCACTGTCTGTTTAGCGCGTCCATACCTACCTGTGACTTCGAAGTTGACTGCCGTAAGTGGCAAATGAAACATTCGAGGACAATCTGCATTGATTGTAGCTGGTCATGACTTGCGCTTGCCACGGGTTCTTTTAGAGCGCTCCATGGATGGTCTTGCAAGGCAAAAACGCATTGTACGATAGTGTGAAACTCACACCACTGGACGACCGATATCATGCGAGGATGCACCAGCTCGGTTTCTTGAGCTCGTTTAAGAGCTTCTTCGTATTCCTTTGCAAGCAACAGCTTTTCGAGGTACCCTTTTTTCACGACAGCGTATGCGTGTCTTGGCGTAACCACCCCCTCTTCAACCCTTGTATTTGGGTCACAGTATGCAGCTAATAGACTGGGTGTGTCCTCAAAATCGTGTAACCAGCTTAAAACGGTATTAAGAAACCACCCAGGTAAACACTGAATCGACTTGCAATTGCTTCGGTACACAACCCAACCGGCGATTATGTTCAAACCAGCAGCCTGTACTTCTACACCACTACTGTATAGAGCATTACCCAGCACGTTCATCACTTGCTTTGATGCTTTGCTTGCGGATGGTGCGAGACCAAGCGGTGGCAACATTTGAGAGACGATGCCAAGTATAGAATCAAGAAAATTGCAATGGAGATCAAAGCTTATGGTAGATCCCCAGAAGGCTTGCACTGAATTGACCCATTCAATGCACAGCTTTGCGCCTGCTTCACAGTCCATCCATCCGGCTGCGATAACTAAACCAAGAACACGGCATAAAGGTGGCAAAGTTTGATACGCAGCAGGAGCGAATTCCAGTGCCCATTCATGCGCCGAGGTCCACGCAGCAAAGCTTTGCAGAGTATCTGTTGCGTCCTTGAGGCATAAATAAACCATCTCGGCAAGGACGGAACAGTTCTGGAAACGAGTGACAACGAGTGTTTTATTGACATTCAAGTTGTCGTACGTTGCATTCAAGTTAGTGTTTGGATCATCTGATCTGGGTGCTGTTAAGTGAACCGCAACGTTGGTGAGGGTGGTAAGTACTTCCAAATCAGAGGAATTGGTAATGTCTGGCCCATGATTCGAGAGTAGATAGAGAGTTTTTTTCAGCTCGGTAGAGAAGTAAGACACTTTAATGCGCTCGGAGAAGTCGCATGCACAGGCTAGCTCCTTCGCAAGATCGATCGAGGCCGCCCTCAACTCTTGTAGATCAAATCTTTGCATATTGCATCACATGATGAGCAATGTGGATAAGTATCACGAAACAGAGAACCTGCGCATGATTCTACGCGTGATCTCTCACAGTGCTGTCAAGCTGTGCTAGCTATTGACGAGTGCTAGCTATTGCTAGTGCGTATGGTAAATGTGCGCTCACCATGTTAAAGATATAAACAGTTGATAGATGTGTTAGCAGTGTCAAACCGCAAGTAGCTCGCTCTCGGGTGATGTGCCCGGTGTAGGGTCCCGTTAGCTCAAGATCGGGTAAAGAGTGGAGGTCACCGCACACGAGCCATTATCAAAGGGCTCGGCATGGCATCTTCTAATTTTCACCTTCTTCTCGCATGCCTATTCCGAGTCGCTCCATGGTGCTGTGCTCTTCATACACCGTACCTGGTACATGACTTGCGGAGAGAAGCCAAGTCTCCTTCGGACGGTCCAGAGAACATGCTCAGGCTACGTTCTCTGCTATACGGAAGGCTTTCACGGAAATGTTATTCGCAAGATAACTTCCAAGAATATTGTGCCCTCTGAAAGGGGTGAGGACACCGTGTTCAAACTATAACTAAGCTTTCAACGAAGTACTAACATACTCCCTCCTCTCTTATTACCTGGTCAAAGCAGCCATGTGACACATTACCACCATCATCCTAAATCCGCGGTCTGGGCGGGAAATCGAACACAAAGCACACCAACAAGTACTACCTATCCTTACTTGCACTTCATGTCTGGTCGCGCCACAAGTTGTTGATTTGATTTGATGATTAGGGGTAATACTGAAACTATTACATAAGAGAGGACAACATCAGTATATATCTATTCGAACTCTGATCCTCATGGTTGTCTCGGGTCTGGTACATGTGGCTACTTTGCATGAATAACATGCATGAGCATCCAATTTGGTACTTAACACTCCCCCCCATTGATGCAAAAAGAAATTAATTGTCATCAATGCTCCTCATTCCAATGTCTTTCAGTGCTGTTCCATGTTGGACTCGAGATTACGGTTTTGTCAGACAATCAGCGAGTTAATGAGTGTTTGGAGTGTATTCAATTTTATTTTTGTTTTGGTGGGATTGCTCTTGTATGTAGTAATACTTGATGTCGATATGTCTCTTCAGGATGGACTCCGAAGTATTGCACATGTTTCTTTTGACAGCCAGATCGTCAACGTAGATCTGAATAGTTGAGTCTTGGTAACCAATATCAGATAGGAGCTTGCACAGCCATAAACCTTCAACTACAGTCTGATGTAAGGTAACCAGTTCAGCATAGAAAGTTAAATCAGTATTCACTGCTTGTTTGATTGATCTCCAGTTTACAGTGCAGCAGAACACTTGGATAGGACAACCAGTGAATGATCTCCTGTCTTCGATACAAGATCCAAAGCTTGCATTGCAGTAAAGACATTGACCTGCGTTTGGGTTGCATGACCAACTTAGTGTGAGATTTTTGGTTGTATTAGCATATCGGGCAGAGATATGTTCAATAATTCAAAATGTTGCAGTGACGGCTTGCTCATGAATCGCGACAGGGCAGAAGCAGTATGCATCAGATCAGGTCTTAGGTTGCAGCTGATATACATCAGTGTCATTAAGGCCGAGGAAAAGACTTGCTTGTGGTTGTCTGAAGGCATATTTGAAGTGTCAGAGGGCAGAAGTGACTCCCCTGGGTTTCATAGGATGTAAGCACTGCGGCTGTGCTCCATGCCCAATTTAGAAATGAAGCAGCGTATGAGACTTTGAGAGTGCACGAGTACCACTAGAGCTTCATGTTCAGCGTCATAAATATGGCCAAGTGCTTCTGTCAACAACATAGACTTATGGCGGGCGAACCTTTCCCTGATACTTGAAACAATATAGTCAGTGCGAGGTCCAGAGATTATGATGTCATCCACGTGTACATATATCCAGCTTGTGAAAG
>JAULKQ010001143.1:0-17576 GCA_032356285.1 Smithsoniella earleae
GTGATCTGTTTTGACGCAGTGGGTGACCACGTGCTGCTCAACTGTGGCCACGGCGGCTATTGCGGCACTTGCGCACTCAAGCTGTTCCAAAAGCAGTCACCCGTGTGCCCTATCTGCCGTTCCATCATTGTTAGTTTCGCCAAGATCGATCTCAGTACTCCTGTAGGCGAGTCTTCTGCGGCTTCTCCTCCAGATGGCGTTGACTTGCGGCGACGGTAACCATAACCCAGTGGATACATGATAGCAAATTAGTTCAGCAGCTTTGTAGAAGCACCTTACCTGGTACCAAGTGTACTTGTTTGCATTCACTTTCTAGCTTGGCTTTGATGTTGTCCAAGCATGCTTTCCCGTAGCCAGAATTGGGCACTTGCGCGAGATGAAAGATGCCATGTAACCATGTTTTCTTTGCACGAGACTCCAGACTAAATACGCTGATCACAGGTTCACGTACACATGGTCACATGAATATACATGTTGAGGTGCATCACCTCTGCGCAACGAAAATGAAATGCACACATAAATTACGTGCCTGATCGCAGTATCTCATGAAGTTTTGGCGACAGAGCGGATGCAGGGGGCCGATCCCATAATCTAGACAGCGATTTTTCTGCTGACGCATTGAAGTGTGCCATGAACAATGTGCTTCAAGGCTTGCAGCTGGGATATCTCAGTACAGCTGGTTGAATTCTAACGAGTACCCTGGTTCCCACTTTTTGGAGCTTCTAAGTGTCTTGTTCCCATGGTCAAGTACATCAGCGTCTCGAGCGTGGACACGAATTGCTTTGATAAATAAAGAGTATCCACATCTACGCTGAGCGTTATTCCAGGCCAAGAGGTTGAAGCGAGAACAAAACGGTGAAAATCTATTTTTGCAAAGGCTCTCGAGAGTTTCATTCTTGACTAGTCGACAGCATCATATGTACCATAGCCTGTGATGCTATTTACAATCAACCCATCAGCACGAGTGCAGAAAGGTCGTTCTGGAACGAGCACTTGATTACAAATGTTATCACCACGTGTGCGAGGATAGATGCTCCAAGACCAGAAGACCCAAATAGTACAGAAAACAGGCACGAACAGCAAGAGAGGCTCTTTGACGTACAGGTGCGCAGAGTCTGGTCACCTACCCTTCACAGGAATCAAAGCCCAGGATGCCACTGGCCCGATGATGAAAGGCATCCATATCGGCACGAGGTCACCAAAAAATCACATCGTTGAAAAGTTCGGAGCAAGCCACCACCACGCACTACAGCCGACAGGTATAGGCACGACCAAGCTGACATGCGAATAAAACGCTACACCTAAACTACATCGCAGCTCAACGAACCGCGTGTAGGGCAGTCACACTTCGCCCAGCAGACAAAAAACATACTCAGTGGTTCACAAGAGAACGATAGAAAACACCGCCCAAAAATGTAAACGTTCCCAACCACACTTACAACGTCACACGCTCCTCTCCTAGCCGCCGCAATCACATCCAGCCCTACTTCTCATCCTCACTCTTCACACCATTTGGTGACGACGCCGATGATGATGATGATGACGATGCCGAATCCTTCTCAACCACTGCACCGTATCCAATATCCATTTCCACACGGTCGCTCCCTTCCCGCGGGACATTAATCTTGAACACGGCACGCGAGATAAACCGGGTCAACAGAGACAGCGGAATAGTACCAACCCCAATCAGAATAGACGCCAGCCACTCAACACCTGCACAGCAACCAAAAGCGTCTGGTTCGCCCAGACATCGACCAGATAGCACGCTTCGCAGCCGGTAAGGACGCACCATCTAGCGGCTGGACATGGAAAAGGGAAGAGATCTTAGTCTGGACGATAATGACCTGTAGAACAACTGTCACGGCAATCACTCCGAGGAAGATCGGAGACGTGGTGATACCCTCTAAGATGTTATACTCGTCAAGGATCTTTCTGCTGTTGATCTCGTTGAAAACTTGCATGAAGATGAACGCATTGAACAGGAGACTCTTGCTGGTTTCTTCGTCTTCTTCCTTGATATCGTTGTAGAACCCGCGTGGTTTAGACCACTCGTCCCAAACCTGCAAGACCGGAACTAGAAAAACAACGTTTTTATGTCAACCACATAGTGAACACACAAAAATGCGCTGCGGCACGGAAGAACCTAAGTACAGGCCAAGGCATCGAGGATTGTCCTGAAGCAGCCTAGACAGCAATGATGACGCAATATGCTGCACTCTAGAATATAACAGAGGCTAGAGTACAAATATTCTATTTTAAACGGTACTTCACAAGCTGCCAAAGTTGTCGATTCGTGACGACGATGAGTACCCTTTCGGCATCTTTGAGGATTTGCTCGCAGAATTCCATGCCGCGAGATTCGCAGTTACTCTCAGAGCCAGGAATATTCCACTGAAGAACGTCCTCAATTTTCGGAGAGTTGAAATCAGGGCACACGGAGGCACTGTTGATGGGGAACACGACGCCAGTGCAGACGGCCGTCGGGCTGAACTCCGTGTCGAAGTCATCGGACAACCCAGTAACGTCAGAGTGCATACAGAAGCCGGTTTCATCACCATCACTGTGGTGGCCTTGCAGGAAGGCCTCGCACTTCGAGCGAATCTTGTAACGGTCGAACACCTCGGGGGCACCGAACAAGATCAACAGCATCCAGAACATTTGATACACTCCCTGCGCCAACCACTCACTTACAGCTGTGTCTGATTTTCACCAAACAACGAGTGTATTGCAACCGCACCTGAATGATCATATGCTTCCACATGGTGCTGCTGATGAGAGGGGCCTCCCGGCCGTGGGGCTTCTGGTTCAGCAGGCTGACATGAGGCTCCTCAGTAGCGAGAGCTAGAGCTGCAAGCGAATCCATGATCATGTTCACCCACAGCAGCTGGAGCACGTTCAGCGGCTCTTTGCTGACAAACGCCCCGATGAACGCCACCACCAGGGCAACAATGTTAATAGTCAGCTGGAACTGCAGGAACTTCCGGATGTTGGTGAACACGCTGCGGCCCCAAAGCACCGCAAGCACAATCGACCTGAAGTTGTCGTCCAGAATGACTATGTCAGCTGCTTCTTTGGCAACTTCAGTACCTGCACGCTTCACTCACCCTGGCGCCGTTGTTCTGAAGCAAACAACAGACAAAGGCAGAACACCAAAAGCACAACGGTGAAGAATACCTGCAATTCCCATAGCAAGCCCGACATCGGATTCTTTCAGAGCAGGAGCATCGTTAGTTCCATCACCAGTCACTGCAACCACTTCACCTTGTTCCCGCAGCATGCTCACAAGCGTGTGCTTGTCTGTGGGAGACGACCGTGCAAGAACCTACAGAAAGTCGGGCCTGTGAGGGCCACAACCTTCATACCATGGCAAATTCAAACCGCTCATGTTCCAACCGCACCCAGTGAATACAAAGTGTTCTAAGATCAGCAAGTTTCCAGCAACCTCTAATACAACTCCAGTGTGCACAGTAGTATGGACTAATGCAATCAAACTTTGTGACAAAAACCCGGAAGCAAAGTGCACTATAAATCCGACAAAGGTTCCCATGTACCTGTTCACGATCACTCTCCAGCAAATTCACACAAGTGACATTGATCAAGCTGAAGTCGGAAATAGTCATGGTGAAGCCAGCGGGTGAGCAGAGAAGACCTGATGCAAAGTAGAGGCTGCAGGCGGACCCGCATCCCATACAGATAACATACCCACACCTCCGGCAGAAACCTCCATGGGACGGGACACCCAGACCTGTTTTATTTCGTTCCGCACTTTCGTTACAGGGCCCCCAACCATTTTGAAGCCAAAGCAAAGGCAACGCGAATATCGTCATCACGCAGGGTTGCCATGTGAGGTACCAGGCAAACACATGTGAGGTACCAGGATTGTGTTTCAACAGGCATGTTTAAATTTGCTTGCGTTGGGTTCTTTCCTTCTTGATTAAATTGAAACACAACGGGTCACAAGTATGAATTTTTTGGCTACGACCTACAAGTGAGATTGATTTGAGACGGGGCCTAAAACTACGGTTGATGGGAGAGACACACTGAGGACATGGGACTGTTTGACCAAATAGGCCAATTCAGGACAGGACACAGGTGCGGATATGTTACAGTGCTCAGAGGGCTGTGATACAGATACCAACTTGTTGGGAAGTACACTTTCTTCCACATTGACCAGGAGTGGTTAGAATTACACTACGCAAGGGAATCAGGTGCCAAGCAGAGTAGAGAACTCCCGGATCATCAAGATACAGAGGAAAAATCTGGTATGTTAATTTCAGAAAACCCACGTTGAAACGCAAGATATTGGAGGGGGTACAAAGCAGCACAGGTGCAGTGGCAACTTCGAGAGCACCTGGAGGTTGTGCAACTTCTTCTTCATTTCCTCTGGGGGGGTGTTCCGGAACTCGGGGCCTTCCATAGCAAACCCGGTGTCATCTAAGATGCCGCACTCCCGAGGGATGTGCTGAGCAGTGTGAATGTGGTCCCCTGTGACCATGCGCACATGGATGCCGACCCTAACACAAGTTTTGACAGCACCTGGAACTTCTCTGCAGACAGGGTCTTTGATGCCCACAATACAGGTCAGCGCGATGTCTCTGTCAGGCGGCGTGTCCAAGAAATCTTAAGGCCGATTCGGATCCTCTTTTGGCAGATCTGTGTAACCCAATGCCTGCGATTCAACCCCAAAGGTGAACAAAAGACGACCGGAACCTCAGAAATGCGCCAGCGTGACTGTTCACCATCATTACTCAAAGGCACTCAAAAACAATAGAAAGGTACCCAATGCAATACTTACAATATACTGCGTACTTGCTCAAGATACTCAGCCACAAAATACCCAAGTGCCTGTCCCAACTGTTAGGTACTACATGTTGAATAATTTCTTAACTGGCCTCCTGTCCCAAAACTGAGTTCCTATGCCCCTAATTTTGCAGAAAAAGTGTTTGTCCCATGTCACCAGTGGCCTTGAATTGCGGGCCCAAAGCCCTGTAATACACAGCTTTGTTTCTCTGGTTACAGAATCAAAAGAACTGGATACCAGTTGACCAGAAGCACAGTGGTCCTTGTGCTTCTCTATTGCAACTCTGACCACCTGCTGACAACTGCCTGCGTGTCTGTCAAGCCGGGTTTTGCCCACCCGAAAAGAAAAGCTTTTTCCTGTCTGGGACGGTCAGGCGCCCTACCCATTGCTATGGTGCAGTATGTCACTACGGCGCAGAGGATTGCATCGAATGGGTGCATCAGGCATGCGTGGATAATTGACTTGGCATAGTATCGCAGTGATGAGTGGCACTTGTGACATGATCGCTGGCATTGAGGGTGGTTGATTGGTGCAGGCTGGTGTTACTCTGCTGGATCCTCTTCAAAAGTTGATTCCTCACTAGTTAATTGATTTTCACTACAGAAGGTGCCCAGCAGCCAGTGGCCGGTGCTGTTTCTGGCGAAAGGCCGCATAACTTCGTACTTCGTAGGTATATGGTTATGGTGCAAGAGCGCTTCCTGCGAGGAAAAAAGGTATTTCGACGCATTTTAGGGTCAGAACATGACATAAGGCAACCGAGCAGCACGTCTCTGTCTAATCTGGAACTTAACTTCGCACTGCATTCGTCGGATTGTGATAATATTTCTGTCTTCATCGTCCGAAAGAGGGGCGCAATATAAATCGCGCATTTTTGAATCTAATGGTAGTTTAGGACACTTGGCAGAAAAGAGTTCCAGCGAGAAGCACGTTTTCCATCTTGTGATTCGACGTACAAAATTGCGGGGTTTTCAACTGCGTGTTTGCTGGCGGGACACGATGCTCTTCGCAAGACCTCGACAGACACGTTGAAGACAATTGCTGGCTGACAAACTACATGCCAATGCCGAATATGGATGTTTTATCATGCGAGACTTGCGTGCAAGGACCCCCCCGTGTGCCGTGGCGTCTTGAAATGAAAATCGGTTCACTATGAAATGAGGACATATCCCAAGGTTGTGGTACTTTTTCATCCCTCAAAACGTTTTCTTACTTGATGCGCGAGAACGCGGTGTAAGTGAAGCCGAATTTCTGGCCGCGCACGCGAGAATGGGTTTGCATCATCGCGATGCACCATGGGACCTCCCCTCCATTCTGCTGAACATGAATCTGTGTTCGTGTACTTCCGCAGAGGCGCGCCCAACACAATACCCAAGTACCGAGATATGTCCTCATATTGGACTGAACCAATTTGTATTTCATCTCTTCAAATGCGCATCATTTGAGAAATCGACTCAATTGCACGCACTGAATGGACCTGGAAGCATGGACCATACCGTATCAAGAACAAACCTTCGCCAGTGTAACGTAGTATTTTAAGTTTTTGGCGAGCAAAATGTTGATGAATCCATCATGGCGAGCCCCCAGGACTATTAACTGGCTGTGTAACGCGAGAACGGCGGTATCGATAATGACGAGGCAGGAGTGTCAAAAAATGCGCAATTTCGCCCTTTAGCATAACAGAGCCAATATGTGATCATAGTCTGGTACATTCGTGCGCGATAATGGGTGGTGTTTTTTCTACTACGTTCTTCGTCGTTCGCGAGACAGGGTCAAGAATTGCGGAGAAGACTGCTTTGAAGAATCGTCGAGCCGCTACCTAATTATATTCAAGTAGCAGGCAATATTCATTATGTATCTGGGCATGCGTAACTGGCATTGGTGAACCGATTCCCCAACACTCGCTATGCAACACAACAGCACCTGAGCTAGTGTCCTTTGCCGTTAACTTGAAGCAGCCTTTTTAATCATAAACGAGAGCCCAAGACCTTGGTACTAACCTATGCTTGTCACTTTCATTCAGATCGTGCTTGAGGATCCAGTAACTTGAAACCGTGACTTGCAATGATGGTGATCGTATACTATAGCAGTAAGCAACCATTTTACGTACTGCACTTCGTATACCCGTATGGTCGAAAACAAGAGACTCAGTCCAGCATTTATATGCATGTTCAGCGCACTAGTGTGCACAGCGAGATTCAGCTTAAGCACAGGCCAGCATACCTTCTCGAAGGTTGTGTGTATCCATTCTGTTCTGAACCCAGGACCTTGTGCACCGCAGCCACTTGGATTTCAAACAACAACAGTGGACATCACTAGATAATGATGATAGTACCTCATTCAACCTTCTGCACTCCAATTTTGAAAGCGATTGTTTGCAAGACATTGATCCCTTTATCTGACGCAAGGTTTCGTGAAACTGGCCTGTTGCCGTTCTTGCATATTGTTCTTTGTCGAACAAGAGTACAGTCAGGAAGTTGAATTTGCGAAAAAAAAAGTCAATTGAAAATGAGTTTACGAAAAGATGCAAGTGATGATGAAGCCTCGGGAAGCGAGTCTGATTTTTCTGAGATGGATGAAGAAGTACGCTTGCACGCTTCACAGCCTCGTATGCAGCTTTGTCCACAAATTCGCAAAATGTAACTATATATGTACACATTACGGCAGATCAGCTATGTAGTTATATTTTACCTTCAGTTGGAACGTCTCCAGCTCGTGATCCACGTTATATTGTTTGGAGCTGTTTACGGAACGGTCACAGTTTCCAGAATGACTAATGAATATTAAAAGAAGCAGGCGTTTCATGTTAAGTTGAAGAAGTTACCGTTTTGCGACATTTAGGCACCTATCCCAGACATTGCGGGGCTGTCCATTTCTGGCGAAGAATCAATAGACGAGGCATCTTCTGTTAAAATCGAACAAGTCGATTCTCAAATTAACATCCAGGACTCTAGCAACGTTTTGGGAGAGAAGCAATCGTATCAAGGCGCAGTAGTTGGTATGGTCATCGGCCTGGGTGTCCTTATGTTTGATTAATTGACAACGGAAGGACAAAATAACTAACAAGCGGTGTTATCATTCTATCAGATACAGAACCTCCGCTCCAGTCTCAAAGCAGATGTATAGACGAGGAGCAGGTGTACTCGCCAGCAGAAGAAAAAGAGCTTCCGACAGTGAAACCACCTCCAACGGGTGCAGACCTGAGCGAGCTTGAAGCTCAATTTAAATCTGTGAATCAGGCGTGTCAGAATTCTGAGTTCCCGTCTGACGAAGAAAGTCCTCAGGGAGGAGACAACACCCAGGAAGGTCCAGGCAAGCAGGCAAGAGCATTGGAACCGTACGATGTTCCATCGTTCGGCCACCACTTTTTCTGTCATGATGATCGATATGTCCAATCAAACAGAGGTCGCGGACGGGGACGGTGCGCTTTCACAAGCTCGCACCATCTTCCATCGATTATCACACCAAGGGTCTCTAAACACCATGATGTCGTGCAGCTCTAGTCACTTGTGGGATAAAGAACCTTTATGGGGACACGATGGGTACCATGAGCTGATCAAGAACGATACTGCACCCCCGAGGATGGTAAGCTCTCAGCGCTGTCGAATGCTAAAAGATGCCTATGTCGAGATATCTGCATTTATTTCCTGCGTTACCCAGAGTTAAACTATATACAGGTAGAGGATGCAGACGGTCGGAGTCAGCACGAGAGCCATAGAGATCGTCGAGGTGATGGGTCTGGCCGAAGGAGGCGTGGAGCAGGGCCACGAGGCGATGCAGCCGCTTCGCACGCGACTCACGACGACCGTGGTCACTATTCTTCGAGCAGTACACCTCCAAGAGCAACACCAGATGCTGTTTCTTTCGAAACTCATCGAACAGGTAGGAGCAGTCGCCAGTCGTCTTCTCGAGGTCGATCTCAGGCCACCACTTCTCAAGTGGAAGTGGAAGAACAATTCCCGAGAAGCAGCAGACGTGGGCTCCAAGACCAGGAAGATAGGCAAGCGCCGGTGCACGAGTGGTCTAGGCCTCGCCATCACGACTCTCACGCCCGGCAGAAATCAGAAACTGCTTCGGGGAGGAGCTCTGCCAACTCTTGGAGCAACGCAGAGCCTTGGGCCCCCAGTGGACGCCAAGGAGCGTCCTCAAAACCAACTTTCTATGGCCGAGAAGTATCATCGCCCCAGGTGCGGCAGAGCGACGCACATGACGCACGTGATAGAGCGCATGGTGGAGCGTCAGATGCGCACTCTTCACAGCAACCTGTCAGAGGGCAAACAGAAAATATCAGCGGATCCCGGAGGTATCTGGCAGGTCGTTCAGAAAACCAAGGCGGGGGTGTCAGTATGGCCACAGGGCAAAGTGTGAAAGGAGAAAACACTCTTGTCATGCAAACTATGGTACCCATACAAGCCAGTATGCATGAGCATGCCCAAGCCATTCACCTTAATCCGAATGCTCCAGGCTTTTTGCCGCTTGGCACAGAGCAAAGAGCAGCGATGGGTTCTCAACTTCAGTCCCATCCTAATGCTACTCAGCCTGGGGCTACAGGTGTGGTTCCATTCACTTGCTGTCCGACCTTCAGACAGAGCGTTTTTTCTTTTCAATCAACACGTTCAACACTGTCTGGTCTGGCTTCAAGTGCTTCGTCTACCGTTCCACTACTGTCAAGGGACCACAATAGCACACAAGTACATAGAAGTCAAGCCCAGCACCCATTAATATCTGCGCTGATTGGACGAAATTGCTTTGAATTAGAATTCTTGAAAAAAATAATTGGCCAAAATCCGGATTCATTCACAACTATGAGGCTGCTATGCCACTGTTTCTTGTCACGTTGAGTAGTTAATACAGAAATAGATAGGACTCCCAGCTACAGTACATGGCGCTTGAGAGTGCCAGGAGCATTCATAGTTTTCAATGTCCTGTAACTTCTGCCTGAGATTTTCGTTGACAGCAACTTAAAGTCCAATTATCTGTGATCTGAACTGTTTGGGAGCTCCATGCATCTTGTTGGTTTACTCATGCATTTTCGATTGCCCTAGGTAGCCAGCCACACCAAGCGGTGCCGCTCTCTCTGCAAGACCACTCTACCGCGCCCCAGCGTTATCTGTCAGCGTCCACTGCGAAGGGCATGCTGCTCAGGAGTGAACTGCAGTCGCTCATATCCATGCCCCAAGCAACAGCACCTGCCACACAGCCAAATTTCATGCAAGGCCAACTATTCTATGGCCCTACAGCAGTATGCCCTTCTGCTGCTCTTTGTTGATTGTTGATACTGTTTCCTTGACTTGCGGCACTAGTAATGTAGACTTACAATATGTGATTTATTTATTTCACTTTTCACGATATTAATGGGTGTTGTTCTATGGACTGGAAATGCTTTACAGGTAACGACTGACGTTGATGGAAATGCGGCATTCATGGCTGCCAATACCGTGCAGTTCGCACAGCCTGCGGGATTTGGCAATGCCCAGCAGATCTCTGTAGCCCCAGTGGGTATTGCAGCACATCAGCCTTCACCTGAGATGTTTGTACACGTGCCTGCTTTTGAAACCCAGTTTGCACCACCTGCGTCGTACGTTGCGCATATCAGCGGGTCTGTGGGGGAGAATTAGATAAGCTTAATTGTGTTCCCACCCCTCAGTGTTGCTATGATGTATAGTTGAAAGAGCTGATGTCAGGGCAGGATGTGTAATTGGCACATTGAACATTCAAAAGGAAATAAGTTGACCATGTAAATGGAGAGGTACATTTTTTACATAATACATAGACGTAAGAAAAGAACGGGCTATGCACACGACCGCTAGTGTTTGATGCTGTTGCATCCATCTAAAAGCACAACCTGCCAACTATTCTCTCAAGTTTCTGGCACTCTACCAGTTTTATTACTACCCAACTGAATATTCATCTTCCCTCATGCAGAGGAAACATTAAATCATCAACATGGACTGGCCCCCCCAGAATACGTCAGCTCCTTGTGAGCTGGACCCAGCACGTGTGGAAATATTGTTAATAGACTCGACTTAAGGCTACAGGTGAGAGCAGGGGTCTGTGTGTGCAGCGACTGCAAAAGACACTTGTGTGCGTGTGTCACCACTCAAAACAGCACCACTCAAAACCACGAAACAGCATGCTACAAGCTAGTTTTGTTGCTCACTACGACTGGGGATACGGAATGCTGGGGATTCGCTGGCTCACAGCCTTGCTTCACCCTTTCAATTATCTGCAGCAGTTGTGCTCCTCCGATCTCTGCCCCTCCCCCACCTGCCAGCCCCAGCTGGGCAAGTGTTGAATTACTGCCCTGTGGTGCTATGTCCATCTTCCGCAGGGCGTTTCGACCAGCAGCAGTCAAGTCTATGCTGGAAGCTGCACTCCTGGCGATGCTAGGCACAGACTGCTGCAGAGCGTTGGCGACCTTCCCCTGGGATGGAATCGAGCCACGCTGCTGCAAATACGCCAGCGCAGCCGCACCAAAGCCTGGGTCCCTCGGCTTCTGAACCCCTGCGCCACTCCCAACGGAGTTCTGCAGCTGCCGCAGCGTTGACATCATCAGCTCAGCGCTGGCAGGCGCAGAGGAGGCGTTGGCCTGGTTCTGTTGCTGCTGACTCATCAGCAGCAGGCTCATGATAGCACAGTCGGCATAGCCACTCTTTTTGAGATCCTGAATGGTAGCAGTTCGGTTGTCAACTGGAGTGTTTCCGGATGGCTGGTTGGCTTGCTGTGGTGGTCGGGCTGCTTGCACGTCCCGCATCTGCTGCAACCCTGCGACCATGCCTGGGTTGGCTTGCATAAGCTTCTGCAGTGCTAGGAATCGTGCGTCGGTTCCTGCAGGGGGTTGGGCTGGGGGTGGGGCAGGGGGGGTGGGCATCTGGGCAGATACAGCAGGGACTTTTGGGGGCGCTGAATAGCCCTGATTGTTTGCTAGTTGGGAGATCATGCGCTGGGCTGCATCAGGGTTGTGCCGCAAGGACGCCATGAGTACCTGGTGAAACTGGGTGCTGTCTGCGTGCCACTGCTGCTCTTGGGGCTGATGTAGTGCTGAGGGAGCACCCTGCGGATGCTTCCCGAAGTTGGGGGCTTTGGTCCTTAGAGATTTGGCTGGCTGGCTCAGCTGGGTGATAGGAGTCGGCGGTCTCTTGTTGGAGGGTCTGGTGCTGCCTGGGCTGCACTTAGGGGACTGAGCCTTTGTGTGAGGGTCACTGGACTGACTCTTGGGTGCTAGATTATTAACGGCTGAAGTCTGGGCATCTCCTAGTGCTGCTGCAAGCCGCGTCTGTGCTGACAGTGCGGAGTACACCATTGAAGTGTCCAAAGCCTGTGCGGCGGAGGTCTGTACAAAGGCTTGGGTGATCGTACTCGTAACATGGAAGGAATGAGATCAAGAGTGGAGGTAGATGGTAAGTGCACACCGGACTCTGAGTATCTGAGTTCTCTTGAGATCGCCGCTGTGCAAGCTCTTTGTATAGCGCCAACGCAGCGCGCAGTTCGGCCTCGGTAGCAGCGGTTTGCCCTTCCAGATGGACGTTCCGAAACTGCAAGAGTCTTGACACGATACTGTCATCTGAAAGCTCTTTGCAGTTGGAGTACGGCGCTGGGAGCTTGGTGAGTAGAGTTTGTACCAGCCGCAAGGCAGCCTGTTCGCGCACGTTGCCAGCATCGATACCTGCCTTGCTAGGGTCTGATGTTTCAGCAAACTGGGAGGCGTTTCCAAGCTCCCCACTCAAGCGTGAGATGCCCATTTCTGATTTTTGCTGCATTGGTTTTGCTTCCGCAGTGGGGTTCGGTGCGTCAGCTTGCTGGATTTTGTTCTCTACAGGCTCGCTGGCTGGTTTCTCGCCACCGTCGACGAATTTTTGTTCACTAGCAGGGTCAGCCCTGAAGGTTTTAGCGGTTGACATGGCCGCGGACTTGGCGAAGTGCATCAGCAACTCTCCACCGTCTCGGTAACTTGTCTCGTCAGCGTCAGCTGCTTCACACTCCGAATCAGCAATTGCCTTGTGCTCGGGTGTGTGGGAGTCTGGAGCTGTTTTCTGGCGACCTAAATTTGATGCCGGTTGGTTCTGTTGCACTCCTGTACGAAAAAGGCGAGGTTGATTCTGGTAACAAATTAACGCGTAAGTAAGACATGGAACATGATACGACGAGAAGATGATAGCTCTGAACTAACTTGTGAGTCGTACAAGAGTTCAAAAAGTGCCCGAGATGGTACATTGCTACACTGATCTGAAGCGCTGTGGGAGCGCGACCGTAATACCAACGAACGGACAAGACTCTTTCAAAACTCATTCGTGAGCAAGAGTTTAACTTACCATTTGTTTGCATGCTACAGGGAGAACATCCTGGAGTGAGGTGCGGGGGTGCTGAATGAGCTCGGGCAGGGACCTCAGACACAAAGTTAGATGAACCACGCTTCTCATATATCCCCGAAAGCACCTCCTCAACGGTAAGGATTTTACTTGAGGTGTCTTGAACTTGCGGCTCCGCGGCGTTTGGTTGACGAACACAACAGTTCAGAAACGGTGGAATGGTGATGGTGTTGTTGGAGACAAGAACGCGTTTTGACTTCCCTGGCAGAATCACAATGATTCCATTGGGGTAAAGCTTCAGAATTCTGCCGGAATCTGTATCTATAATATCCTGTGACATGGCGTCGGAGGCGACTGTTTCAGTTCCGAATGAGTTCCTGCACGGCAAAGATGTGGTTCCTACAAGACAACCAGACGCCCACAAACGGCAAAGAAATGGAAAAGACGTATGATTAACTCCCACGGGGAAGCAGCGAAGTATGTATTCATTCAGCCCGCCGAGGAATCGACATCTGCGTATCAGAATCTTGCGGTGTTGAGCATCGGTGAGCTGCCACCGGGCAATGTATGCCACATAAAATCATTTTAAAGCATTTGCAGTAGGGATGAGGTGAACGGAGCCAAAGAGGGGGTACAGATTAACGTAAGTGAGGGGCTGACGACCAGGTACCCTGTAGGGGTTCACAGCGACAAGTATGTTCGTAACCATACGCGTCATGGAAGAAAGTTTCAGAATCGCAGATGGTATCGTTTACACGTCACAATCCATTCTAGCCACGCCGCCGAGCGTATGCATGAAAATCTGCGGCAGTACGCCAAAAAACAAACTTGTGAAACGGATCGACACGACACAACTAAAAAAAACCAAGGCCGGCGAAGATTGGGATAAATCGGCGGGGGCGACGCTATCCGCTTTACTAGTGCGGATCCTACAACGCGATCCTCTCGTACACTGTCATGCGACCTGAACTTGAACATAAGGTGAGAAGGGTGGCACAGAGCTGACGTATTGTGGACAGAAGCAGCTGATGAGAAGCAGCGAGAGCGCCAAACCGGTTGAAAACAAGCGTATCAAGCCTAAACATCCCATTATTGTCTAAACTGTGTGGTGCAGCCGCAGCAAGATCGCTTTGACAATCTCCGCGAGAGTACTGCGCTGTATGATAACCCAGGACAAAACGACGTAAGAGTGGAAATAATTTAACGATGGAATACATGATCGCTATCAACGTAATGCAGCCTAAATATCTGCAGAAAACGCCAAGTCAGCATTGTTGTCAACCGTTCAATCACGTCTAGCGAAGCACCCTCAGACAATACAACGCCCGAACTCCCATTAACTGTACAGAGCAAGCATGTCAGACAAAAGACCCATACCTGGCTTCTGCCTTGACGACTGGCATTGAAACTACCGTCGATGGAAGTCGCAGAACATGCCCAAGCAAACACGTGAGGTCTGGGTAGCACTCTCGGAGAAACAAACGCCAAAAAAGCGGTAGAAAGCAAGAGATAAACGGAGTTTTAAAGCAGCAGAGGCAGGGGGTTCCACGTAGCTGTGACCTGACAACAAGCAGAGAATGCTGAAATGTTCCTGGACGACCTGACGCAATATCTGGAAAAGATTGGGAAAATAGAGATGTTAATGAGTAGATAGAGCGCTGAATGTATTGATTAGATAGCTGAGCTTATGCACATGTGTCTACCTGTTCACCGCATGAGGAACGGCGAGCAAGACGCGCGGGGATTGCAGGTGGACTCCTCTCGCCACAAGAGGTCAAGACGCGTGCGGCACTAGCGGTTGCCCCCCATGCCACTCATGGAATTACGATCATTGGCAAGTGCACGCAGGGAATTGGCTAATCGGTGTCTCATCTCTCGTACGCGCGAGATGTCGTACTCGTACGATCTTGCATGCGGCGCTGAGCAAATGGTGTTGGTCGGAATACGAGCTCCTCCGTCAGGCAAAGGCTTCACCGGGGGGGTCCACAGAGTTGCGGGCGAGGCGGCCTAACCATATCCTGATAAGAGCGTACAGGCGTGCACATGCAGGCGTGCACATGCATCCGCGCGAAAGCACGCGGTCGCGGAGCACCTAATTCCGCGCGGAGTGGACTATCAGGCGATCCCACGGCCAGACGCTAAAAGCCCGCATCGCTGACGGGATCGCGTTGGCTGAGCAACGCATCGAGTCACCAGCCAGCACTGTGTGCACCTCCGATCGTCTCGATCCTGTTGCGAAAACAGGCTGCAATAATCACAGCTGGATTCTATCCGTCTATCTATCGCCGATCGGCTGCGGACCTCTTCGGCGCGGAGGGGCTCAGGCCATGTTCGACACACCAAGAGCCCATGACGCGAGCACCAAACCTCGAGCAGCACAGAGTCCAAAACGGCCTCTCACCCCTCCACCCCTTCACCCACGCCACCGCTGCGCTGTTGCGCGCACGTTGTCACGGATTTCGGCGGATAGGACCTCGCAAGCGCGCTCCGAGCACATGGCGTAGCGGATCGGATATGCGATAGATCATTGCAACCTTCACGTGACATAATCCCGCTTCCTTGGTCGACGGGTGATAGACCGACGCGAAGGATAATGTACACAATTACATGACATTGACTGCGGACGCGAGGCAACGCCACAGCGCGGTTCGTAGGACAAACGTCTTCGTGCGCGCGCGCGCTAAGCAGTACATGCTGCTCATGCAACCAGTTGCGCTGGTACGCGCGGCCTTGCGCGCTCCGACGACGAACGTTGGGTCGGAAGCGACGTACGGCTAACTCCCCCTGACACGACCTTCAGTCTCGAGAGCTCGCATGATCGGGATGTCGAACCTATCACCCTATGCATGGAGCCCAACACGACAAGTAAGCCGACTCAACGGCCAGCTATTCGCAAGCCCGCTGGCGTAACTCTTCCAAGCCTGCTCCGATAAGGTTGTTCCAACAGGTCTGGGTTGTGTCTTAGCAACCAACACTTGTGTGCGTTCTCGAGAGTGACATCTGGATCCCTGCCAACTCGTCAACCAGCTGGTGTCTGCGAGCATTCCCGCGGCGTCATGTCGCATCCATGTGCGGGCTTACTTATGTGCTAAATCGAACCCCTTGGTCAGCCACCGCGAGTGCTCTCATCTGTAGCAAGCAAGCGACCTCCGCGCGTACTTTCTAGATTCAATTTCATGCTTGATTTCAATCTGCTCTGCAGGATGGTGCAGCCACGACTTCAATCGCACTGCTCCCTGTGACGCACGCGCCAAACGATATCGTTAATGCCTCCAAGATTCTTCCAGGTGCTCAAGCCATTGTGGATCTCTGCTCGCAGTCGCTGTCGACCCGTTTGACCCGATGCGCGACGTAAATCGTGCGCTCGTTTATCTCAAGAGCTCCAATATTGGCATGCTTTGAGTTCGGAATCCACTGATGGAGGTGAACGCTGCTGAATGGGGATCGTCGTCAGCCGCGCGCGCGCCGCCCTCCATGCCGAGACGTATGCCGCCTGCGCGCCGTGCCAGGCCCACTTACCTCACGATGACCGCGCGTGGCCTATCCAGTACCTCAGAAATACAGAACTTGTAGCATCGGCGAACGTCAGTTGCTTGTCCTCGATCGAGTGAGCTGTTCTGCCGCGCGTGCCTGCACCCCGGGACCGTGGAATACCCTTTAGTTTGCGTCGACAAATGGCAATGTATACGCCCTATGGCGGCCTCACTTGTCGATGTTAAACAAAAACCATTTGACTTCCTGCGACCTGTGTGGAAGGGTTTAGCCATGTGCCCGTCGACTTCAATGTATGGACGTCCACGGATTCACGGTTGGTTAACTAACGCCTACTTTGTGGGGTTTCTCGGCTGTTGTTCGTGTGGATGTCTATTGTATCGACGGGAGGGTATTTTCGATCACCAAAACGTTTACAAACGTCTGAAATGGTTTAGGACGTTTCGGACACCATTTCTGTTGCTGTCGTTAATGTCAGCTTCGCATGCAAGTCAGGATAGCGAGTTGCGGTGACTTCCAGCCAGCGTAGTATGTGGTAAGAAGACGGAAGAGTACAGAGATTCTACAGAAGCCAAAATCTGCGGCGCTATCCGATAGACTATCTGCATGGATAATCGGAATAGGCGACCTGCCGGAGCCCCGATCAGACCCCGCTTGCAGCAGAAGGCTGTACGCGGGAGAGCTGCAGGGACGTCGACGTACGTGCACGCGGGGACTGTGCGCGTTCACGCACTGTTCACGGACAAACGGCGCCGCGCAGCGATGGCTCGGAACCTGCGCTGAGCGACCACCGAAACGAAGGATTCGGTATCGGGATTGAATGGGCAGGCTTCCGAGCTTGCTGTGAACACGATCTCGATCGCCTTGCGGCTGCAGCGGCTCCTCGCGCGCCACGGTGCATGCTGGAGTGCCGCGCGCGTAGGCGACAGCGTCTGGGAGCAAGATTCGTGCGGAACTTTCATGAGGGACGTGTCGCG
>JAULKQ010001154.1:0-17544 GCA_032356285.1 Smithsoniella earleae
GTTGATCAAACCAAAGGTGGTGGTGTTAACTTGTTACCGCCTCCTCCAGGGGTGTATCACAGAATATCACATAACAGGTATTCCCCAGTCCACTGATTTAATCCCGTGCTTGGTCAGAGAATACTGAGGTTATCGTGTCTTACATGTCTGGGGAATGTTACCATGTACTACAGTGATTAGTGAGTCGTGGCATGAAGCGCAAGCATCATGTTGGCAAGGTATTGAGGGGTGTTGTTAGTGGAACAAGCATTTGCAAGAAGGAATATTGATAAGGCATGGATTTCTTGCTTTGTATATAAGGATAATACTTGGTCCTTGAAATGTGCTCGTCTTCCAACAACAACAGCTCGTCTTCCAACTACATTCTGGATGTATATCCTGTGATCAGCCAAAGATTCCAGCAAGGACCACAGTTCTTGCTTTGCTGTGAATTTCAGTTGACTCAACTGCATGAACTCCGGTGTGGTGCCTGAAGTGGCCTTTATTGTGTGTGACTGGACATTGATGGGTGTCCATTACCCGAATCATCCCATTGTAAAGGCTCTCTGTGAAGTTGTCATTTTTGAACAAAATTGGAGTTTCCACATAAGAAATGAGTAATTATTTTTGTGAACCATCAATTCGCCATTCATTACCTCCTTTTGCAACTGTAGTCGCCTGAGCTAGCAGCTCAAAGTAACCCTTAATATGGGTTCCTTGTTCGATAGTGTCAACATACAGCAGATCCCTATTCCCGGGTTGGGCAAGTTCATAGTGAGCACTTAGATTTCATGACAGGCAAAGATGAAGTCAGATCCCCTGGTGTTGTTATGTATTATCCCTGAGATATGCTTGATCTTGTTGCTCAAATCAGGCTTTACACACGATGTGGTTCAAATCTGATAAGAGCCTCCTTTTAGCATCACTGGGGGGGCTGCCGCTGCCGATGTGGCACACTCACTGGAGGGGTCAGTTCGCGCCTAGCCCATCACTGAAACTAAATGAACATGAATAAGTTTGTTGCGCAATCCCGTAACCAACCAACATCCCGCACCACACTTCTGTTCTCGACACACCCGAAGCTGCTTCCATCACATCAAGTACAAATTTCACCAACACACAGAGGCCGCCGATTTACAATGGAAGCTATTGTGATGTACACCGCTACATCTCAACAAAATAACATATGACACGGCGCATCTAGCTGCCATCTATGTTGCTGCGATCACCTTGCAAAGCAGTTTGCTCGTCGGAGCTATCCACGGTCTCCGAGTGGTTAGATGCGGTGGCTGTATTTACCTCATGGTCAACGAGTTGGTAAAAGAGTAAATACGCGTGAGAATCGTTTCCAAAGGACCACTCACTAGCGTGACCGAAAGTGTTCTCTATGTCAGCCTGCGAGGCTAATTCAACTTGGGCATCGTCAAAGTAGAACCATTTATCTTCTACTTTAACATACGAGACATAGTGACCTGCAATCAGACCAAACGTAAGTAACCATACAGGTGAACAGATGATTGACACCTCTTACGAACCACATATAGGCATCCTTGTACATGAGCTCCATGGACTAAAAAAGAAACAGTGGCAAAAAATCACAAGACCGCAGTTGTAATGAGCTGCGAGAGCCTAGAAATACTCCGTAAACTTAAACTCTCGTTGCCATTGAGGAAAAAGGCAAAAATGAAACTAATTGAGGAGTTATAAACCTATGAACAGTACATCATTGTTTTCATCACTTCTATCACAGCTGCAACAGTGTTGCTCATTTCCTGCCCAACGTATACTCTCATTGCCCCTTTGCTTTCAGTTATGCTCGTTATTCCATTGGAGAGTTGCATACCATGAGCTGCTGATGTTCCCATATGAACTATAACTGCACACAATTTATACTGTGCATCTTCACATCCCTCGCTGATATTGGGCGGTCGTAAGCTTTCACCAAATACGACTCGGTGCTTCACCTTTTGCTCTCGGCCAAGGTGATGCAAGAACGCCAAGCGATTCAGATGTATGATCAAAACCGGGGGACAAGTTTTGATGTCTACCCATTTCTGAGCCTCTTGATACGAATTACAGCTTGAGCAGTGGAACTTGTTATCAGCGTCCAGCAGCTCCCGTTTACTGCAGGCAGGTTATCTACTTGTTTCGAGAGTGAAAACTGATATCTACCGTGTTCAGTGAAAGCTTCGTCGAAAGTTTCATGCTACACAGATTCGACACAAATCCCAAACAAGCTGGCAAAATGAGGTGCTACATGTGATAAACACACCTAAACGCCATCATACACTGCTCAAGCGTCGTATCCTGCTGCTCCACATCAAGGGTCAACTCCATAAAGTTTTCCTCGCGCTGGGACTGTGCTTCACAATTCATACATCTCGTATGGGTTACGGTTTTCCCGCAGAAGATGTCATGCACAAATGTACTTACCTCGCCATCTGATGATTTGTCAGCTGCGTTACTTTCATTTACTCTTCTATCATGCTCTAGTCCCTGAGAATTGCGTAGGCCAGACGGAGATATGTTGCTCCGCAACTCTTGCGTAACACCGGATGGCCCATCACCAAATACCTCGCGGCCTCCTTGTGTTCTTTCCTGCTTTTTCTGCTGCTTTATCTTACTAATTGACTCCACCAGGCTATCTAGAGTGAAGTTTAAGAACTCCTGAGCATCTTGGTGAGCAGTATTTCTAAACCGGCGATCGCATTGCCGAACGGTTTGAATGAAGCGTACAGGTGATACCTGGCCTTGCTGCCTTTCTTGGCTCAGAATCTGCAAGTTCCTCAAAGGGGGCTGACTAGTTGCGCAACGTGCGAAGCTTCACGTTGAATGAGCTATCAGAACAGGAAGCCTTCGACGACTTAGCGGAATGTGGTTATTATTGTAAATTGTAAGTGGCGCAAGTATCGTGCAGCTAGATTATCATATGACTCGTGGGGTAACCCAACGCACCTCCTTGAAGAGATCCGCAAGCGCAAAGAGCACTACTCCTTGGTCACGATCCTCTGGCGGCACACTCTGTGCAAAATTAACGAGCTGCTCTCGAAAACGTTTACAGAAGAATAGCCCTTGAATTACTGAGTTGCAATAACACGTGTTCCCGAAGTTTTCGAGCCCATAGAAACGTTCACCAGCATCTATGCTCTCGAGCCCTTTGTTCAACGTGCTGACACTCCCGCCCATATATCTTGCATATATTCCTTGTGTATACAGCGAAGATCGGGTTTGCGCTCAACTTCGCAACAACTTCAGTTAAACTCGTATCAATGACGCAACTACATGAAGACTTTCATGCCACGCTTCTCTATCAGTACAAACACTCAGCCCGCTGTTCGTCACAAACTTCGCTAAAAACGAACCTTCGTGCAGTGCACAGCAGACGGGGATTTTAGCTACATTTTTTTGCCATTTTGATGATGAGCTGAGCGCTGTGACACAACCTGCCTTGTAAACTCCAAAATTGTGGAAGTCTCACTGCAGCATTATCATTTGTATGTGCAGCACTGCTGAATCATACGTAGCTAAACCTGAATGCTGCCATCGAGCCAACGTCGAACCGCAATGCTGCTCGGCCGCGCGTCCTTGGTCCAGGATTTTCGAGATTGAATGAGTTCTTGGCATGGCATGCAAGAATGGGGCGAGAGTCCCGGCATTAGGAACCTTCCCGAACTCGACGCGTATTGGCGAGATTATTTCCTAGATTTGAGAACTTGCTAGAGTTGAATGGACCAGAGCAGAAAAAGTTACTTCGGGGGCAGAATGGTCAGGAGCGTGCTCTGCATTGTTGCTTAGTAATTCAGTTGGTGGCTACTAAACTGAGGAGAGCTCTGTGGAGCTGTACTGCGCTTCCGTTCTAGCGAACCGGTGTGGCAATATATTGCGTAGGTTGAAAAGCAAATGTAGCGATTTGAGGCGATATAACTATTCAGTCTGTGCTTGTAAGCTCTAAGGCCTGTGAGAACTATCAGGAGCATCACCGTCGACTCGGACATTGTCCTAGACTGTCCGGGAGCACTTTTGAACAAGTTGTTTCCGATGGATGCGAGCTTGGTCGAAGAGCTGCTGGTCATGATTTACCATCCTTCTATCATTGCTGTGCGATGGTACCGGACGACTTCGTTTCGTGTCACACTGACTTCGACTTGGACTTAATTTCACTGAGTGCAAGGTGAACTCTGTGAAATAATGTTCCTCAAATTTCCCACCAAAAAAAAATGGGTACTACAAATTCTTATCCAATCAGACCTAGCAATCGCCAGTCCTCTCCTCCTTTCCATTTAGTACTCACGAATTCTTACCTCGTTTTAGATGTCGAGAGGGAGCTTGGTCCAGTTCGTGTTAGATGTTCTTCTAACAAAGCTCTTATCCCATGCTCTTATAAATTTCAGTGCAAACATTCCATCTTAGCTTCTACTACATTACACTCGATCTTTCTAAGAGGAATTGAAATCGCTTACTTGAGCAGATGTTCGTGCATGAATGTACTTGAAGTTTTGCAGTAGAAAAAGCAATGAACGTCACTGAAGGAGAAAGTGAGTTCGACCAGCAGTGACGTGCACAGATATTTTGGTCTTCTAATGCAGGAGCTCTCAGAACTTGGGAGCATGATATTACTAGTATTCTTCATGCAGAAGTTGATCAAAAACTCGGTGATGAGAATCCTTAGGAAGTACTGTAAGCTAATTCAGCAAAGGGCTTGAGTTGGCACTCGAATGCAAGCATATCTAATGAGTCACGATATATTACTACAAAGTTAAGCCTGTTGCATTGGAAGTGTTGGCACCTGTTCTTGTCCATCTGCTACATCAATTTTCATCGTGATTTATACACTTGGTGTTAGTCTCAGATGAATTCAATGTATCCATGCACAGTAAGACTGTGGTATTACTCAACATTGCACAACAAACATAGTAATGGTCAAAAAGTTTCGCTCAGGTGTGAACTCTTTTACTATAGCAGCAGGATATACATAAATTTGTCCGCATGTACTCCTGGAGGTGCTGAAATTGGTTGGCAAGGCATTCAGGAGCCATGTGTTAAGTTAGCACTCTGAACCTCTTCCCTCAATTCATATTCCACTACACATGGCATTAAGGGGATCCAAGGATTTACTCTGGAGCTTCCATGCAAACAGTGTAAGACCTCTGGATGCATACAGATGGTCCGAGAAAGACATCTTTTCTAGAACATTTTGTTGTGTTCTCATTTTGAATGTTCACAAGTACCCCTTAAATTCATCAGACTGATAATGAAGTATTTTTACTCGGTTGAGTTCATGCAAATCAAAGCAATTTGTTGAATGAATTTGTGGAGTTAAAGAGCTCACACCTCCACCAAGATTACTGATACCCGAAGACTAAGAAGCACCTCTAGTAAAAATATACCATGAACTAACTGAAGATTACAGCATAGAATTAGCAACCCTGCACTGTTGGATCGGAAGCTCCAAACTGCTGGAAACTCCACATTTCCCTTGATAGAGAGTTCACTTCCTGAGTTGTTTTGCCTATTAAGCCCAGGCTTGTTTGACAGCAACCTTTATCTTGCTTGTTGGCGATTATCTCTGCTTAAGATTTCCCACTATTCTCTGCCCAGCTCATCCATAACAATTCTAGAGTGGTGCAGAGATAGACAAGAACTATATCACCACCTTTATTAAGAGTAAAAACCTATTGTTTGCTACTTCTGTGAATTAGCCTGAGGAAAATCGCAGAGCGCACACCATCATCAACAGTGACATGAAGTCGATGGTTGAATTCAAACTGTGTGGCGCACGTCAGCTTGTAGTCAAGCCATCGGTCGAGCCCCGAGTCAAATGATAGTGTACCCAATGTATCTACGGATGTTTTCGTTCAAGGACTACGGTTTCTCCCTGGCTCCTCCTATGAATGACACATAAGAGTGCAATCCGTTGGTACGCACCCCATGCAGCGACGAATTTCGTCCCAAACAAACCAAATGATAGCTCGCATGATTTTCAAGAAACCGCTGCATATATCCGCCGAAAGCGTGGATGGGATATATATGAAACTAGGACGACATAAAAAACAGAGGTGTTTTCCTGCGCTGTGTTTTGCCTGCGAAATGGTTGCACGAAAGTCCTCAATACCTTTTCCTCTCTGTGGCGCTGTAACAGCCTAATGATAGGCAGATATCTGTAAGCTGTTCCATGTGCTTTACAGCCTACAGGCTTCCGCGGGTACAATAGCTGGCCTCAGACGTGAACAAACCGAAACTTGGAACAACACGAGGACAGCTCCGGAATAATGTGTCACCTCAGAGAATGGAACAAAGCAAGAACATCCTTGATACTATTGCTTACATACCTTCAAATTCACACAGTTCTAGCACAAGACACATGTGGAAAACTGATTAAGTCGATTAAGTTCGATGGGTGTGAGAACGTTCAGTACAGAGATGGTGGGAACCGAAGAGCTGAAGAGAAAAAAACGCTTTATAACGCAGGCCCGGACGAATTGGCGAAGTTGTTCCATATGTTGAGAAACTAGCGTACGAGGACTTTGCACCATACACTTATTTAGATGGATTTCACGGCGACCCCAGCACACGTGGATCTAACAACGAAAGAGCACTCGCAATTCAGCAGGGCGACTCCAGACTGCTTCAAGTTGTACTTCCAAAGGGATGCGTGACGTCTGGATGCGCAATGCAGTCGAAGAGTTTACTGAACTTGAAAGTGGATGCAGCAACACTGAGATACAAGTACGACTTGAGGAAAGCTAAAAGATACAAACATTACGCTTTTTTTATGTCAAAAACCGTCGCCCGTGCAGGATAAAGTTTGGAAAGAACTTTGATTGGGTTCGCGGTGGCAAACTGCCGGGCCTCTGTGGCGCCCGGTGCATCACCGGGTGCAAAGAAGTCACCGGCCTGGATGGATGGAGTGCACGAGCGATGTGGAGACCGTGCGTTTGGCCACCGGAGCACGTGGACAACCAAATCAACTGTGAAGGAGGCAAGCTGGTTGCTTACGTATACCACATGACCAAAATCCACTGGTGTGGCGACGACTTCGAGTTCACTAACGAGCTATGGTCACGTACATACAGAACGAATAGGGTCGACAACATTCCGGAAGCCTTCTTCCAACCTAATTCTGAGGAGTGGTACACAATTTGGTCCCATGTCCAGATGAATGATGCAGGTGAGTGCACCTTCCAACTGGAAAAAAAAAGGAGAGAGCCTCAGGAACGTCGCTGTGAACCTTGGATCTATGCAGGGCCACCAGATCAACCAGAAAGTTGGCAAAATAATGGAAAGATGGAGGTGTGGCTGGAAGGTCCAGGATTCGGCCCCTTGATGGTGATAGACCAACAGAATATGAGCTGGCGTCGTTACAATAATGTTACTGTTGACACTCTTTACTTCTCTGTATTTTTTGGAGGCTCCAGCGAGTCTTTTCAAGCTCGCAAAGATGAGGTGAGCATTCAGCACTTGACACGAGGCTTGTAAGATTTTCATCCACACCTTCAAGCGGGATTGCAGATCATTGAATTCGATGACTTTCAAGTGTGGGAAGGAAGATGTACGCCAGAGACAGAGAGTCCTGCCACTGAGCTCTCATACAACATTCCGATATGGGACAACATGATGAGTGATCTAGACAAGCCCACTGTGCTCCTTGCAGAGGTCAACTTCAGACAGGCATTTACAGGGGGTGGCTGTGCCACAATCAGCGTCCAGAACACGGCTGATAGAGTGTGTGAAGCGTTTGAAGTTGAGATTAATATCAGACCAAGCTGGGGCACCATACTCGGCGGAGAAGGCAGGTCTATCAGCCTACAGAAGCTGGAACTTCTGGAGCAGAATGATGAGGCTGGTGAGCCATTCAGAAGTTTGAATTTGAATTTCTGTGCACCCGAGCTTCAATTGTTTCCATGTTCTGCAACTTCCCCATCTGATGATTACACACTGGGTGAAGTAATGCAGGGTGGTTCAGAACACGGTCAACTGTCGGCGAGATACAACCTGGTGTAGTGAATGATAGCCCAGGGGTCTGTGTCGTTAACTTTGCAGGAGCTAAGTACTTGCCTGAGAACCTCAACCAACATGTTGTTGCTTATGCTACTTGTGTGGCAGGCCCCGCAGTTGACAGCCCTGCTGCCGCCATATTGAATCCAATCAAGGTTTCAATAGACCCTCCATTGGAAATCATTATCCCAGCACTAGAGCCTGTGCAGGCCCCTCCACCAAACGCATCATCTGGTCCAGGTCAGATTCTTTTGACGTTTGCCCATCAGGGGCTTCTGAACATCAATCCAGAGCTACTGATGCTACATGATACAGGCATTGAATCAACACTTGAGATATCTAAGACGGATTACGAAAAATTCCTTCCCATTGTAGAATATGTAGCACCTAAGGCATCCAACTTTTTCAGTGCATCAAAGGAAGCGTTTCAGCTGCTGATGAATTTCTATAAGAAGCTGAAAGTCCAAATTCAAATGATCCATGTGCATTATCTACTACGCATCATAACCTCTGGTGACACTACTGCTTTCCCCATTATTTTCAAAGGTTCCTGGAAACCTGTTTTATTGCTACTCCAGCATTTCTTGACCTGGGTGCATCGACATTTGTACCTGCGCAGCGCATGTGAAGTATTGCTTCATATTATGGATGTTCCATGCTCTAGAATGATATTGTCAGGCACAAGTGCTCAGTTTAGTGTACTTGCCTTTAGGGTACACCCGAGTTTGTGAGCTCTCTGGTGGCTTACTTCCAAGTTTATTCTGGACCTGATTTTGAAGACTGTATGTGAGAATGTGGTTTCTATGAGAAACTTTTGATGTCTGGAGTTGCAGAATGGTGCCAGACAATCACTTCAGATGGTGGTATTTGGGATCTTTTTCAGATGGTCAAAGCAAAGCTCTGCACTGGCGTTCCAGGCTTTGACAAACCCTGGGGACCAATTGACCTGGGAACAATCTCTTGCCCCTGTGGCCGCTCTCCGCTGTTCCCAGATAATATTTGTGTTGATGACATTGAAGCAACCCCTTGTCCAGCAGAGGAGTCGTAGCAGAGCTCTAATCCTTTGAATTGAACTGTGTTATGCAGATCATAAGTAGCTAATTGTATCTGAAAGATGAATGGTCGAAAAACATTGAACACTCTGGTTGATCGCTGTCCTTGTATACCTTGTGCTTTTCCACTGCTCTGAGTAACAGGTTCCACTGTTGTCATGCATTAGTGCTGTCTTACAAGTCAGCTTGATTGCTCAAGACGCTATAGTACAAGACCTTGGGTTGGAAGATAACGTTGTAAACATGAGGACCCTTCTCAATGTTGTGCATCAGTGCTTCGTGAAAATTGAAAAGCATGAACAAAAAGAAGTTTTATAAATTCGATCTACACTTATTGAAGGCATACTTCAGCAAACCATAACCATTCGTTTCTCACTCTTGACACAAATTGATTATATCACCACAGTGACATACATGATGACAATTTCCACAGCCCTGAGTTGGGCTTGTACTGTGAATGTACTGTACCTTGCTTCTCATGTAAGCGAATACATACCCTAGAAATACCGCAACAATTCACATTGTAGAGCTGTTACAGTGCTGACTTTGATAATGAGAGCAGACAGGAGGATGTGAGTGGGAAAAGAAGCTTCCAATCTTTCTGTGACGCTGAATGAGTGCACAAGCTTGGCACTCCCTATCAATACAAAGGGGACACTGTGAGAGCACAAGGCAGATAGTAAAATCTCAAAGCTCATGGATGATTCTCACGGAATGGTGGTGCTGCACCTGTGAAGGCTCATAATATGTTACCAGTGCATGATATAAATATGCTTTATCTTCTGTTTGGACTGTATTATCCGATACATAGATTGTGACTGTCTGAAGAAATTCTCAAGAAATCTGGGCCTGTACACTTTTCCAGTTACAAATAGCTACTTCTTATGAAACTTTCAATATGTAACAAGCATGATTTTTGCTACTGCCCTTGGGAACTTTACTATAAACTATTCAGGGAATCTCGATTATTTACACAATATTTTTTTTGCACTACCAGCCTCTTCTTGTCCGGAGCAAAGTGTTTTAGTTACCTTTAGATTTACAAGGTACAGATTGAGCAGAGCAAGAAGGTATCAAATTCCTTGACTCAAGCCAGAGCAAGGTAGACACTGAATTGATAAAAATACTGCAACAAGTGGGATTGGGCTGTATTCCTCAATATCAGTACCTGCCATCTGTTAAATACATCCGGGTTGATCAAGTTCATCTTCCAGCTACTTAGCTGACAGACCAAAAATCTAACTGTGCATAGCTTGGATTGGGTGACATATCAAGCCACATCATTTTTGCATTGTAGTCATGGGCATTGCTCTTCAATGTTTCTAATCCAGGAATATACATGAAAACTGATCCCTTCGCAACTGCAGACTTGAAGGGCAATTCATTATAGATTGAACTATTCATGTGGCATGAGTTGATACACAGTGGCATAATGTTCAAGTGCTCGACTTGAAAATCCCTGTGACGAAGAGATTGAAAATTCTTTGATTACTTTCTGGACTTGTGTACAAGACTAGCATTGATCACGAGATCAATGGAGGCGCATATGGATGCTCTTACCCAATGCATGTTGACCTCGACTTAGGCTTGGTACACAGATGTAGAAAGTTGTCTTGTAACAGCAAAATACAATCAACTACAGCCTGAACCAAGTTTTACTCAAACCCAATTGCGGTTAACGTGAACCTAGAATCTGATAGTTATGTGTGCTTCATACAATATACCTTTGTAGCCTGGTTAAGTAGTACTTGCAATCTTCAAATTTTCAATCACTTGTGCGTTCATCTTCTTTATGTACATGTTCAAGTTACACACGCTATTCTAAATCATAGCTTTCTTTTTACTACAAGTGAAGAGACTTCCCATGGGCCACAGATGCAAATCAAAGCTAATGAAAAGCCATTGAAACCCCAAGAATGTGAAAACAAATATATCTGTACTGTTACGCTCCTCAGATTCACAGCTGAGGTGATCTATCTAGGGATTACTACTATTCTTGCCATCCAGAGCTGGTCAACTATTCTCCCAGGGCGGGTTCAAAAGAAGCCTCTGTACTAATGGGTCTGCAGCACTAGTAAAAGATTGTTCGGTGCTCGATAATTTTGTGCTCAATACTCCACATAAACCATTTCTGGCTAATTTCATGTAGCAAGAATCCAAATCACAGCAAGCAGCTAGAGTTGAACAAAGTTCCTCCCAAACAACCAAGTCTTTTTCGACAGTTAACATATTCACAAGTTTATTCGGAACAACATCAATGAGCTCATCTAGATGCACTCGCCGATCAGCACAACTCTTGAGCCGCTGAAGCCCGGCAACCCGCATGTCTCTTGTGCCCCTCAAAAGCATTGCATGCGTCGATGGACTGCCATAAACTCCCGCACCATTACTCCAAGATGTCCATAGTGCCCCCATAACACTAGCTGTGAGAACTACGCGCAGTAAGACAGAATCCAGCGGTGCTCCATCAGACTTAACATCGGCTCCTGTAGCCCGGCAGTAATCTTGATACTTTCCGGCACAGAATAAATCCTTTACTTGAAATGAGTAGAATGAATTTCGACTCCATGGAAGGGAACGACCCAATTGACGGAGTCGCTCCTGGAAGGTGGAAGGGCCAAACATGTCTACCGTCTGAAACCCCGAACGTCGGATGAGAAGCACCGCAAAGTGTCTTTACAGTACACGAGTCTGAGGTATGTAAAAGCTTGTGAACAACGCGAGCCGCTGCCCGAACGACTTGAGTGTCAACTGCAACAAATCTCACGGAATCAGAAAGAAAAAGTCGCTGTAATAACCTAAGCAGCGCTCATACATATTAGATAGACATCTAATTTTCGCTGACGCCTCGTCACTTTGCATCTGCAGCGTCTCTTGCGGCTTGGAAGTTCACGGAGGGGATTGAAAACAATACGTTTTGTCACCAACATGACATAGTTAAAGAATTTTTACTGGAGCGCTAAGGTCCCTCTCGTTTTCTACATCGTCAACATCATTTCAGACGGCTGCTTGCAGTGCTCCAAACTATCTCGATGTGTTGCCTTTACCGGTCTGCGGCTGTGACCGATCTCGCAAAATTACGCGAAAACTACGGGCCTAAAAACCGTGAAATCAAATTGAGAAAGTGTTAAATATATTAATCTACCTGTCTTGAGACGCGTCACTCACCTTGTGCTGTTTACTCACCGCACTGGGTCAATCTCGAGTTTTGAAAAATTGGGTCTGTTCTGTTCCGGTAGTCTGATGTACCATTAAACACACCAAACATCTCCAACTCGATGCCAATCCAACGAGGAGAGTAAATCGAAAAACTTCCCAGTGCTACTTGTGACTCTAGACTGTGATGCGCGTTCTCAGCATAACGTTAGATATCCCTTACGGACACTGGCTTGGGACAGTTTTGAGTGTTGACTCGAAAGAAGATGAGTTGGAAATACGTAAATTTCTTGCTGTTTACTCTGTTCTCGTAAATGCTATGTCCAGAGCATAAGCTAGCAAGGAGTTCAACGTACCGAAGAGCGCTCATGCTGATAGATTGACAAAAGAAGGTTCTGGAAGAGTGGTACAAGCATGTTGTTAAGTGGAAAGATAGTCTCCATAACATTCAAACGCTGAATCTAGTTTGATTTTGTGGTATTTGGCTTTACATGTATATCTGACTGAATTGGTCATTAATAACCGTGCCATTCTCGCAAGTGGAAGGATCGATCTTATTCGTTAGGTAAGGGCATACTGGGCATCTCATTCATCAATGAAGTCCTGTAATTGTGGAACGAAGTTTTTTTACGAAAAATGGAAGTTCGCCAGAGTTACTGCCAGGAAGTGACCTGGTCACCTCACGCCTCGAAGAAGGACTTATCTCAGCCGGCAAGCCAAAGCGAGTGAATATCTATTATTCGTTCTTTGAATCGAAACATACCATGTTGTCCTTTGTATTTCGCTTCCAGTTGTATACATTTTATCAGAGCGCACTCCTGAGCACCCAGTACATGCACCAGCCGTACCGTAAATGCAAATCGTCCTGTATACTATATTCTCGTCCTATATGTAGAAATGTGCCCGTCAGGCACACGCAGTTCACTGTCAGGCCACATGAGTATTCCCAAGCGTTTTCATCACCCAAGTCCTCTTAACGGATACGTAACGTACCGCACTGACAAAAAATAGAAAACTTAAGATTGCATATAATTGCAGAAATGGAGTTAATGAAGGGCCCCATGCTTGTCTCTATTCGACGGGAACCTGAGGCGACCGGTAAAGGCAACACATCGAGATACTGTATGTATCTCGAGGATACTGTAGCTTACAAAAAGTTACTGCAAGTGCTTTTCCGCATTATTACAACCACAAAACACGCTTGGGTTTCGAAATCATCTGCAAGTAAAATGATGGAGTACAGAAAGATTCGGCAGGGGATAATAAACTGTTGATCCGGAATTATGTGCTGTTGTCCAAGACACCCTTAATATGCCAACGCTCACTTTAGCTTCCATGTTTCGCCATTCAGAGGCGTTTTTACGGGCCTGAAACACTCAATTCAAAATAACAAACAAAGGAAAGTTGTCGGGTTTGAAACAGTTCATAAGAGACTTGGCAGGTTGTGCTTGTAAATGTAGCAATATCAAGTACAATTGCACGATTTGTATAAAAAGAGATCATTTTGTCATAAGCTAAGGGGCAAGGGTACAGTACCCAAGAATAGTTCGGATCGTTGGCAATGTGAATTGGCCATAAAAATGTCCCAACAATGTGCCTAACAATGTGTCCCAACAATGTGCCTATCATGTGATTGAAATAGTAGAGTATATCAGTCCATTTAAATAATCGTATTTGTCAGATTTTGCTTTAATTGCATCTGTAGATCAACCACTACTTTAGGTTGGTCAATGACTGGGTGAAATATCAGATGACAAACCCGCGTATCACCGGTGTCAGAACCTTCCAGAACGTGCTGCAGTTTTCAACGTAATAAACGTCGAAGTTTTCATATGCATCATCCTCTGTCCTGGCATAGCGCACCAATATCCCAACGGGACCCTTCAGCATCCTCTGGAAAGCCTGAAATCTACTCTTTTGACAGCTTGAAGCTTAGTTCACGACATGGAGGCCAGATATTCTGAAGAGACAACATGTTGAGAGATAAACAAAAACAAGAGAGTCAACGTCAATCAGAAGCGCAACCAGGTTTCTCTGCTAGCGATGATAAGAGCTCCCGCAATCGACTTTTACCAGCGACGTTACGTCATGGATTGCTGTGCGAGTCGGTATTGGTGGGGGGAATTAGGGAGAGCGCATCAAACACAGCCAGTACAAAAAGTTTTGCGGTACCAAGCGCCACTGCTGCGAAACATGCCGGTACAGATAGGCGCAATGCTATTGTCGCCCATACTGAAGAGCACGTACGAAAAATCGCGCAATTAAATCAAGCACGTCAAGCAATGAAGGTAGATTTAGCTGCACTTCGGGGAGCTAGCACGAAGCTGCCGGCAGTAAACCATGATACAGGGAGATTCGCTCGACGAGGGCATCATTCAGATCTATTTTCGATTCGGAGCCCATCTTCGACCCAGTTGTACCAGCATTTCGGCAGGCTCACGAAAGGACGGGCGCATGACACCGCTTTCACTCAGGTCCCGTCAGGTTCAAGTTGAAACCAAAAGCATGTTCACAGTAATCCCCAAATCACCAAGCTTCTAAGCGCAGGATGAATTGCGAAGAGGAAGAGCACAGCTGAAAGTTTGGAAATCACAACGAGCGGCGCTTGTATCAACTTCGATGGAATCAGCATCAACGTTCAACAAATTCTCTCACAACTTGTCTTATTCTGATCGAACAACGCTTGCAATTTGCTCTGGCATCGTATCGGAATTGATAGAGGTAGCTGTTGACCGGATGACCCTGCGCCCCGAGATGGCATCGATAGTCAAGTATGCGCCATGTCCTGAAGTTTAGTCGGTCACATCAACAAGCATGTTACTGTTGATCGTGGCATATAGTCTGTTTTACACTAGAGATCCCTTGACGCACCAGCCACACCGGAAGCTCAAGTTTCCATTCAATGGAGATTGATGCTTTGGACCGTACTTGTTCCCCATGACTATTTCAAATCGGATCTCCGCATGCTATTGATGTAATCACTGCAATACATTGGACAGCAATCATGCCAGCTTGTTTCTTCGTACGGGCACAATTTCGGGGCTTTTGAGGGTGCAAGCTACAAAAACCACATGGAAGTGGTAGAAATGGTCGTCAATCCTGAGACAATCCTGAGAAGTCAATCCTGAGACAACGGGAAAGAGGAGCCGAAGGAGGAGGATAAAAAATAATCTACAATTACCAAAAGCATAACTCACATCTACCTCAGAACTGCTCTTGATATCTGTGCTCATTGTAATAAAGATCTTTAAAAACTTTTTCTGTGCCAGATAATGGAGAATTTGTGTCACAGGATGTAAAAGCATGCTGAAGTGAGCAAGCTTATTCTTTGTCCTCTTCAGCTTCAGGGAATCAGAGATGGCTACAAGTGCAGGGAGAAAAGGCAGTGGGAGGTGTCGAAGGAAGCTCTTTGTTGTAGAAGTACTCGACAGATTCTTATGGCCCTGATACAACGAGTTGTACATCAGCAGCTCAATCTGATTGCTACCGATGCAATCTCAGAGATGTTACTCCCTCAAACATTTGCAGACAGCTTTCTGATTGCTTCTGTTGCTGAGCAATGCAGGTGCTCCACTGGCTCTTAAACACACCAAGATCTGTGTCACTTACATCTAATTAACAATACTGTGTGACAAGAAATCTAGGTTTGGAAGAAACATTTGGAAGCGACTGCCTCTTAACAGTGAGAGAGTAAGATGCAGCAGATGCTGCTCAACCCAGAATTGTGACTTCCAGTGAAAAAGTATCATTTGCATTGAAAAGCTAGATTATGGTTCTTGTTCTTCATGATGCTTGTGGACATATCAGCACTGGACACAGCTTGCAGTTTTCCCCCTCTTTGAATCTTGTTTACCTGGATTGGCGGCCAATAATACATAAGAAGTATAGGCATGAATTGGACCTAAACCAGGAGGGATGTCAGGTTTCAGCCATAGATCAGATTCCAGGGTATTCTATAACGTACAGGTTCTGTATGTTAACCTGAGTAGAAGAATTTTTGCAGCACTTCTCAATGATGTCCTAGGGATTCCTTACACTAGAGGCTTGTCATGTGAACAAATTCCTTGGTGATAGTTCTGATAGTTCTGATAGTTCTGATAGTTCCAATGTGAAGTGAGATATCCACACCCTGTTCATCTTCTGTCCCAGAATGACCATTTTAAAAAAGAATATCTGCTATCATACCAAGAATCCCTGTATGGCGAGCAGGAAAGTGCTGCACTTTGTGTCTTTGTCCCAGGGACTGTTGGCGCAGGTGACAAAAGGTATCTTACAGTACCACCACAAAACTTCTTCTATAGAATACTCTCTTTGCTACCTTAATTATAAGCCTCCCTTGTTATTCCTCACTGATCATGTTCACAGCGGGAGTAACCAACATCTGGTGTAACTATATTCTGCAAGTCGACCATATTCTTTGCAAAAAGAACTCCGAGTTAGCTACACAGGCCACCATAGGTGCCAGCGGAGAGCTACAACGTCCATAAACTCGGTTAGTAACACAAAGTCTGTGTTGGTCACGAGTCTTGAATTCACTTAATTCATTGACTTGCATCTCTTCAGCTGTTATTGTTGATTTTTAGACCTTTGTAGATGATTGGCGTGAATGACAGTTTTGGATAGCACCTGTTGGTACTAAAGTAGGAGCTTAATGCACAATGAAGGCATCTCGATGTACACTAGTTCTTAGTAGCTGTAATGGAGCAATTGGAAATTTGTCAGGTTCGGCATTGTGAGCGCTTCAATCTTTTCCCAAGTCAGGTCTCTACACATTGCAAGGTGTCAGTGCTCAAGGGGAGCTGCAAGGACGAGGGACTACTATACCCTGAAAGAAGAGTAAAGCAAGAATTTGTCCAATTGCTTGAGTAAATTGCACAATATGTTAACACTGTTGGCAGACATTCTAGGCCAAAGTTACTTTACCTACCTCACAAATTGAGCTCTTGAACTGTGGCTGAGGGTAACAAATAGACTGAATCACGACCTCTCTTCACTATTCAGCTAGAAAGAGTATGTGTCACACAGTGCATGAAACTCTGCAATCACAATCTTTACTGTGCAAGGGCAGCAATGCCAAGCCTCGGCATCAGCTCACAAGCGTTTACAAGGATATACTGCAGCACATGCAGCGCGTGCGGGACTCCTCAGACACCCTTGTCCCCCGCACCTTGGCTTTAAAGGTTCGCTCCTTTGAAATCGTACGTGGGTTCCTGGAGAATGAAAAAAGAGGAGTAAAATGTACTCTTCACGCTCAGTTTATCACTTCATTCCCTTTTTATGTGACAACCGCTCCAGGGTCTATTTCACCTCACTCACAACCCCTGTAGCTAGTCATGCAGGAACTCACTATCAACTCCATGTA
>JAULKQ010001165.1:0-17536 GCA_032356285.1 Smithsoniella earleae
GGATTTAATTGTCTGAGATCTCACGGTGTCAGATATATATTGTACTCTTGAGTGACCTCGCCTGCACTCTCAACACACCCCCGCACTCAAGAGTCCTCTCCTTTCCACTCTTCGTGCCTTCCGGGGCTTCCATGCGCAGTCACGCGCCATGGAAAGTTCGATCCTGGACTCGCATTCACCAGGACTCGAACCACCGACATACCACATTACGATGCCATGTTGGAAAAGCGCCAAACCCTTTCGGATTTAATTGTCTGAGATCTTACTGTGTCGGTTGTGTAATGTATTCTTGAGTGACCTCGCACGCACTCTCAACAACCACGTGCTGAACACCGGCACCAGCGACCACCCACAGGTAGCATGCATTGTGTACTTGGATGATATGTCCCCCTTCCTGCAAGGCCCCAGCGAAGCAATTACACACACTCCGGCCTCACAACCCCTAACCACGCTTGGCACAAGCATAGGATTCCACACACAGCCACACAAGTGCACCGTCTACCGTGTCAGGCATCAAACCAGCACACATGCAGCTGACTCGCCCGAAACTTGATAATGTAAGTCTAATCACAAAACACAAATTGTGCTCCCCGCTGAAATCGGTTGAAAGCCACGTTGGAAGCCACGCCCTGTACTTCTTGCTAGCGACCGGACGAAGCGCTGAAACATGTACCTATTGCCCTTAATACGAGATAAACTCCTCTATTTATACATGAATCTCACAAACGCTGCTTCTGACGTGTTCCCATTATCGCACACACATTTTGGAAGTTCCCTTATAAACCCATCAGCTGGTGCATCTAGCCTCCCATACGTCTCAACACTGTACGGAATATCTGCGCGCTTATCGATGTAACATGAACATCCTATTCCCCGTTGTATCCAAATGCTTACTAAGACATTGGCGCACTCTGTTCAACAGTAACGCGTACGCAGGGTAAAGACCAAACGCAGAAGCCCCTCCGTCATTCCATGAAGCAAAGTATGATGGAATGCGTAGAATATGTTCTCGCAAGACTAATATTTAAGGTAGGGGATTCAGGTTCCTCCTTAAGGACTAGCTCCCAAGGTCCTTGCGTAGATAGAGAACCCACCACGGAAGATTTCCTGGTTAATCCTTGCCAGTGTTGTTGCCAAGTTTCTGTGCGCACTGGCTAGGACTCCCCCTTTTGCAAATTTACCAACGGGTGAAAGGGTTGGTGCCTGTTCGAAGATCTTTTTAGCTATGGAGAAGACGCTGAACAAGGGATACAAAGAAGAATTGCGTAAGCTTTTTTTCAAGTTTATTCACTTCGTTCAACGGTATCTCGAAGTAGCTCAAACTGTGCGTCGCAAATGGGTGCAACGCGCAATTGGAAAAGGGACTAGAACCTCTAGCAAAGCACCGGTAACCAAGAAAAACATATGGACGCATTTCCCTGAATTCGAAACGTAGCAAGCTATTGAAGCACACAACAAGTCACACAGTTGAGCACACTCCTTGCTGCGTCACCCGAGACGTAGGTCCGGCCCCTTCCCAGCAATACAAGTGTCTCGACTTCGCTTCACAGATTCCCAAGAGCGACGACCATCTATAGACCTCCTGGAGCTCGGATATATCATTTGATGTTGGGAGATATCACAGCGAACATCAGTGCACACGATGGAGCATAATCACCAAGCTGCGAGAATCTTCTAGAATACCTCGCTCCAGTTCTTGGGCATTCTTCGCATGAGAACGACAAACTCAATCCTTTGTATCTGTTGATACTCTCAGTTATAAACGAGCGTTAAGCCTTGTGTGCAGAACGGCGGAGCAAAATCCAAGGGGATGCAGTAATTGTCCAGTTGCCAAAGTTATAATCAACAGCAGGGCCTTGCCTCGAATTCAACGTTCCATTATAATTATTCCTTTTTTTCCAATAACAAACAGTACAGAGTTGGAGAAGACAGAAGAAACATGAATGAATCGGTGATGTCTATGATGCTCGGGGCTCTTGCAAAGCCAAATCCAATGCTTCCTCGGGAAATGCTCAGACCACAACGAGATGGACAAGCGTCTGAAAACTCACTGTCGAGCAGAAATCATGGTCTTGAAGGTGCGTTTCTATCTCTCGTCCGGAGATTGGGATGAAATGCAGATTGTCTGTACTGAAGACCCTGTTTCACACTTGCAGGTCCTCGTGGCTATATACAAACCGAATCCAAGGATAAAATATTTAATGATTCTCACTCGAACCGTACACATAACACGACTGAAAGGAAAAGCCCAGCGGCATTCCCCACAACCTTGGAACATGGCTCCGTTGCTGACCAATTGAGAAGTTTCTTGACGGAGAATCCCGCATCCATTCCATATCTCGGGAGCTCCCTTCATGGCTTAGTCTGTCCTGACAGCTCTTCACAACGAGGGCAAGAGTCAGAATGCTTTGCGAAAACAAGTCAAGCCCATGGGAACACCATCACATCTTCAGATCCACAGCAGTCACAACTGAATACCACTGAAGAATGGGCGGTCGACATACTCATGGAAACGATGGACGCCTGGGAAGAGGCTGTGACAAAGAGGTTGAATATAGCTGTGCGGGACGCAGTCCGTGGAGCACGCGAAGATGTACTAAAGGTGGGCTGAAACTGTCGAATGTCTTTCTAAAACTTTTAGGTCAACATGCTACAATATGTCGCTCTTTCCAAGTATCACCGCAGTAGCGTCAAGCGGTGGTCATGTCAAGTCCAACCCCCCAGCTCTTCAAGGTCCAGAAGGACATAGATTGGCTTTCGCACCATCATCTATAAATAGCTCTGCTATAAATATTATTGCATGGAAGACAGCATATAGCCGAGCAAAAACTCCAACTAGGAGACCGAACAACTCGTTTTCAGCAACTGCTGACTATTTTCGGCTACTTTTAGCAATAGAAACGTTAATTTCTATCACCGTGGCCCAGGCGAAATTAATAGTCTGTTATGCAGATGGTCGAAGCAAAGTTTTCGGAAAAACGGAAAGCGCATGTCCCTCCACAACGTACTCAGCAGCCATTCACCTTTCCTGTATCAAATACAAACCAGTCAGTATCGCAGAGCGTTTGTACCGGGAACCAGCCTGCATCCCCGGTCAGGAACCCGTGCCGTGGAGCATCCAGTGCAATTCCGCAAGCTGAAGCACAACGCGCAAACGCTGAAAGCATCTACAAGGCTTTACATCTAATGGCATCTCCGGAAGATCGTTCTAAAAATCTACCGCAAGACGCAAATAAAATGCTGGGCTTCCTCAACTCGCTGGGTGCAAACTTGATCGAGCGATTACCAGGAACGCTGTTGAGCCCGGGACCTCCACAATCACATTCTGCTGCACTTTCTGGTGCAATATCACCATCAGCTCCGTTGCAGTCACCACTTCTTACTCCTGACTCAACATACGGACTGCATGAACGCAATCCAATCGTCAGCGAGGTTCCGGCCGTTTCCAATCCCTTACAGCACTCTCCGTCATCTCAAGGATACAGTGAAACTTCTATCACTCTCACAGGCGCTCCCCATGCTAATGCTCCAGCCGATCGCGACTACGAGGAACGCGAGAACGCACACCAGCCACCATACGAAGACCTAGATTCAACTGCAACACAGCTAGCCAACGCCACTGCCTGCCTACAGCAGCTTGGAATCTTGAATCGTCGCACTACAATTGCTTCCAGCCAAGATCCACAACCACAGTTAGACTCAGATTATGCGGATGAGCATACAGATGAACAGCAAGCCCTTGCACAGCTCAAATCACAATTACCTGGTGCATTACCGGACAACACTAGTGACGTAATATTGCACAAAGGGGAAAGAGAGCCCAGGCATGATCTCTCTTAGTGTGTCAACTCACTGACACTCGCCCACATCAGTTGCCTGTGCAGCTTGATGTATGTGTCCTCATGTCTTGCAGGGCAGTAGGTCAGACTCCCGAGCAACCTGCAGCAGATAATTTCAAATCCCCTGTAGCCACAGATTACGTTCGACATGCTAAAGAACCTCAGGTTTCCCGCAATTCTCCCCGGCCAAGCGGCAAAACACTTGTCCCTAAACCTCGAGCCCACTGCCGCATGCACCGGTTTGATCGTGTCTACCTGGACCAAAATAACACCCCTTCATCGGGGGATTCCGTATACCCAGGCTCTGGCACTGAGCTGCGGCCAGAGCCTCCTCCATCTAGATCTCCCATGCCTGAGGAATCTACTGAAGCCTCCGTCATGGAATGCACGCAATCCGATGAGCAAACCGCCACTGACCCTGCACCACAACTCCCTGCTGTATCAGCTGTGCACGTGCACAGCCTTACTGCCCGAAAAAGCCCTCTCCAGCCTCGCAATTCAAGCCCAGATATACGTGAACGCCCGCTTTTTCAGCTTGCACGTAGCACCACTCCAACAACCATGCCCCAATCAACCATATTTACCAACACTCCCATTGCCGCTGTGCCGCCTGTCTCACCCCACCTCACCTTTGGCGTTCCCACTAGCCCCCCTCACCGGGTCGCCAGCACTCCCAGTGTCTACCAGGGTAACCCTGTCCACCTATCTGCATCACTAGCAAACCCGCTGCTCCCACGAGCCCTGTGCCATGCTGGCGCCACTGCCACCACCACCACCATCACCTCCATGACGAGCCCAGACTCGTGCTCTCCACTCCGAGGCAGCCCGTCTACAGACCCTGGCTCACTGTACCCCCCCCTTAGCTGTAGCCCCCCTTTGTCCGGGGCTGGACTCAGATACTCAAACGATGCATGCCGCTCCCCACCTGAGCCCATAGCAACTTTGCCGCAGCCAATTCTCAAACGTCCCGATTGTACGCTCTTTCATCTCCAATGATATGCAGGTCTCCACACAGTCCCATTGCTTTTTATACACGCCATCATCACAGATTCATAGAATCACAGTCATACATGTCGAGTGGAGAAATAGTGCTTTTAATGTGTACCGTACTCTGTGGATAGGATGCACACAAGGCACTCGTGCTGATTACACCACCTTGTCACATGTTTCGGGAATCGGGTTATTCTTTTACATGGCAGTGGGGTTCTGCTGTTATGACTCGCGATTGGCTTTAGAATACTGTTGTATATGAGTCTGTGCAGGGTAACGCATAGCACTAGGTTTCGCAGAGTAATATAGGCTGTCTGTTTAGTAGAAACAGCTGGGTGTGTTTGAAAAACTAAAGTAGCTTTAACGGTGTCGTTTTCCAGTGGGGTCTGTGTTGCTCTGTACTTGCTGTAGGTTGGAGTTGCATGCTTAGCAGAAACAACTGGTTAAGGGTTGTAGTATTCTTTTCCTTTTGTGCAAGCATCTGCCCCTTGTCGTGCTACATTTGTATACAATCCTTCTGGTCTTTGTGACTGTCTGTCAGTGCAATGTCCTGTATGGGTTGCTTTTGAGCGCTAGCAGAGAAAGTAATTGACTGTTAGACCAAGTTCTCATGTTTGGACCTGGGAATCGAGGGCGCTGGTAAGCACAGCAGTGCTCTCAGCGGTGTTCATTTTCATTATTCTGCATGAACTATTGACAGCAAATAAGATGATGGTTGTGTCAGTGGAATGAAATAGCATGGCTTGTGCTTCCAGGTACCACAAGTGAGCATACTATCAAGCCCCCCGGTATCAACCCCTTGATATCAGGCAGTTTCTCCAGTCACAGCAGCAGGAATTCAGACGCAGAGATGCCACCTGCAGCCACAAAATCTGCACCATCACCATCACAGTCGTTCTCCTGCCTGGATGTGGCCACCAGGGCTGTAGGCGCTTCCACCAGTAGCCACGTTGACATCGCTCGTGAGTTGAGTGCATTGGAAGCTGATGCGTTGCGTGCCTGTGCTGGACACAGCAGTGGCTGCAGCAGCACAAGTGGCTACAGGAGCATTGTTCCTGCACGTGGCACTGAAGCCGCAAGCTGCTCCTCAACAGTGGACATACAGCACGAGCTGTCTTGCATGGCTAAGGATGCACTGTCTGCAGTTGCTTTTCGTACGATCTCTTGACTGAGTACACAGTTGATGGATCGTATTTGCTGACTGCTTTTCTGGCTCTCTGGAGTTCAGCTTAGCGCTGCTGTTGCAGGCCCAGGTAGGCGCAAGGCTGTGGGTTTGCAGCCCAGCCATGAATGCAGTAGATCAGCTGGTGGTGGTGGTGGTGGTGCATGCTTTGATCCTCTTCGCAGCGTCACCCTCTCTACTGGCTGCCCTACTCACACTGGTGTCTCAGATCTGTTGAGAGGCGTTGCTAAGGTGCTGGCACGCTTGACCAAGGGGTCAGTGCCCCGGGGATGTGCTGGTACTACTCATCCACTCCCACAGAAGCTTGAATCCTCTCCCTGGCGCCCTGCTCAATGGTTCCTGGGGACTCTGGCCATGGCCATGGCGGCCACTAACACCAAGGCTGTGCCCTTTCGACACAGCCAGCGCTGCAGCACCACCTCAGCGTCAGTCCAGCACTCAGCCCTTGACTGCCAGGCAGCCTCAAAAGTGCGCTTGCATCTCTCCCAGCCAGTGTAATCATAAACAGGCTGTCAGTCTTCAGATGTAAGGAATTTCATGTGCACTGAAATCAACGTCAGGAATATAAATCACCTGCTGCTAGACCCTGAATTCAATAGTATCGTATGTGTTGCTTACAAGCAGGTTATGCTGGTATTTGCAACATAATAACTGCTTAAGTTGCTCAAAATTGTTGGCTCTGCAGATGCGAGTAGAGTATGAACGAGATATTAGTGCTGAGTGGACTGTGTGTGTCATTTTTCAGTTCTATTGTCTATTGTCATCGTGATGCACCTGTGTCAGGCGATGTCCACCGTTCTGTGGCACCTGGGGAGTATGTGTTGTGACTGGTTATTAACTTGATACAAGTTTGGCTGCAAGTGCCTCATCTGGAAAAGACCCAAGTACTAGATATTGAGGACAGATCATAAGTGTCTGCATGGTTACCAGGGGGGCTGGAAATAGGCCAGGCTTCTCAATTTCTAATTCGAGTTTGAGTCAGCTCCTGTTCATTGGAGTGCCACGGGGGTTGTGCACAGAACCGACTCCTAACGATCTTCCACTACTCAGTTTACATAACAGTGATCACATGTATTCAAGTGTTCTTACAGTACCTAGCTTGAAGAACCCATACCTTTAGAGTATGTTGAATATGGTCCTTGGTTGAGTGGCCACCAGTGGGGATTGGATCCTGATGCAGTAGTGTGTCCTGGTGGGGCTTGTGAGGTCGGCCCTTTCAGCATACTAGTTTTGACTAGAGATCAGTGTTAGTAAATACCCCTCACCCATAGTCCTATTCACTCGGTCATAGTGATGAATAAACTGTTGGTTGTTGCAAATGTTAAAGCTACATGATGCGGCCTTAAGTAGTACGACCTGTGAGTAGCTTCTTAATATATTATTCAATACTGATTGGTTGTGTGAGAAAGGCCAAGCATATCCTTACATCTGAGATGCCGAGGGTAGATATTCATCTGCATGAGTAGTTACCGGGCTGTGGGTCGGGTATGCGTCAGCTCCCTAATAAGGGAGTTGTGAGCACAAATGGAAGGGGACTGGCAGTTCTCTTCTGTGGGGGATTAACTGCGGTAACCACTGCTATTTAATCACAGCGTACGCTACGAACCCTGGCGGTTGTACATGCACAGAAATGACAGAATTGAGCAGCACAAGCGTCGAGTATATTCGCTTGGGCAAAGATCGCTTCTTACAGGTGGCTATGCATCAGTGATAGCGCCAACCCGTCCGGAATCATTTTATCCCAAGCTTGTTCGAAAGCATGCTGCATCTATCGTACCGCACAAAACCACCGTTTTCATACAATTGAAGAAGTTTCTGTTCCAACCCTTGTTCTACTTAAAGTGCCTCTGTGCACTTTTATTTAGATTAATTGGAGCTCAACTCCACGCCAATCTATGGAGCATTGTGAGAAATGAAATGCCTTTGCAACTGTGTACCGGAATTGGCAACCCTTCCAATCAGGATCTAAGCTGAAGAGGTACAGCTACAATAACATGTAAACTCCAGCTGTGAGCTCTGAGCACGTGCTGAACTTGCATTGCATTGAATTGGCCCTTGTTGTCACAATGGAAAGGATCATGACATATCACTGGTGGAAGGCCTGGAAGAAAGGCTATCTTGTAAAGGGGAACTTTACATTCAAGGCAACAAATCAGGTCACTTTAACTCGGCCTACGATAACTCAGTTTCGTGATTACTTGTCATACTATAACTCGGCACGGTCAAGCAGTCACTGCTACTGTCGTAAGCATACTGTATTTTGAGAAAGAACATACAGCAAAACTTTAAGCTGCTGAATCATTAGACTTGCCAGTTGAACTGAAACACGCTCTCTCCCCACGCAGTTGTTTTGCTTCTGCTCTTCAAGCGCTTCGAAGATGACGTCGACTGACAACAAGGCAGCAACGCTACACTTTCAAACCCTCCGAGAAGCGAGTGTGGCTTCTAGTTTTAGCAAAAAGAGATGAAACATTGACTGTTAAAGAGCTTGCAACAGAGCTAACTAAGCATGCGAACGATTCTAGGGCCAGGTCGTTGAGTACAGTGGAGCCGCCACAACGTGGCACAGTCAACGGATCGAAGCGTTCCGAAAGCAAGCTCAGAGAACAGTTCCAAGAGTGCGTGTCACAGAACATCGGCAGTTTTGGAGGTGACTTTCTGAAGCGATTAGGAGAAGCGTGTGACACAATTCACGATCTCACGTGGGAAGATTTACCACAATAGAACACCTTAGCGTTTTCAACATGCTTCATAACCGACACTGCATGCATACCTTGCTCTTTCATCGTTCTGTCAATTGACACACCAACGTTATAACTCGGCCAGAAGCATTTTCAACCAGAGAGTCTCACTTACAGCGTACTCAACAGCTCGGCTTCTCTGTAACCCAGATGCAGACCACTGAAATTAAGGGTATGAGTTAAAGTAAAATGACTGTAGTAGCTTAACAAGAGCACACACATTTCTAACGTATTACCTGAAAAATTTGAAGAAATGTAATCAGGGGCAGATCGGCCATGGTTATTGTGAAGATTCACACAGTAGGCAGTGCTGAAACTTAATTTCATATTCTGGAGCATAGTGTTTGGAAGGCATGAAGGTGTTTTTCTAGCCGGAGCCCACTGTGGAGATATATATCGCTGCAGAGACGGCCATTGGGTTCATATTTTTGTACAGATAGTTGCTGAGATTGAGGGTGGATCTCGTGATCTGCATGAGTGGCCAGGGGGCCTAGATGGCATAGCGGGTCAGAGTTCATCACCCACGCATCATTTATTCGGCTCTGTAGCCTTAAATTGTACACTAGATGTGGGGATATTTTGTGGTGGTTGGGCCATTATTTTGTTCAGAAGGAATGCTGGGCTGCAGTTCACTCGGATGCTTGACCTCTTGGATGCGTACTTAGAAGACCGTGGCCATCGCGCCTGCAGAATAGATGGCAGCATGTCTTACATACAACGAATGAACAGCATCGACGAGTTCAACAGCGACCCGCAGTGCTTTGCGTTTCTCCTCAGCACCCGAGCCGGCGGGCTGGGCATCAATCTCACAGCAGCTGACACCGTCATCATTTACGACTCGGACTGGAACCCCCACCAAGATATGCAGGTGCGGTGTTCACGTGCCTTATTCACGCCCTAGTTTCGATGACAGCGGTGCAAAGAAGGGCCATCTTGTCGAACCTGTCTTCGTTAGATTTTCTGCATTCCAGTTTATGTCCCACGGGGCCTTGTCCATTGATACGGCGCCGCTAACAACAGATTCACTGACGAACATTTGATTTCGTCGACGAAGGAAAAGGAGAAGTTGAGTGTCCTGTCCATTGAAACGTGCGGGACGTAACTCTGGACAGGGACTTGCTAGGAAGTCTCCTTCTGTGAAGTGTAAAACTCTTGCTTCTGGATGCTAGCTCTCCATGATGTGCACTGTTGTAATACAACCCTGAGCGGTGAGTGACTCACTGCCTTCCTCCTTGCAATTGCTAAAGGCATGAAGGTCATCCTAAAGTGGCCCTGAGGCCATTTCATCTCATCCCTGAATGCGAAAGTGGTTGCGAGTTATCAACTGTGTGTAGGCCATGGATCGTGCACATCGCATCGGGCAAACCAAGCCTGTACTTGTGCTACGGCTGTGTACCAGCAACAGTGTAGAGGTGAAGCTGCTTCAGCGCGCCACCAGCAAGCTGGCTCTGGAGCGCCTCGTTATCAAAAAGGGTAACTTTCAAGGAGACCCTAACACCAGCGAGAAGAGGGAGCTGTCGCTGAACGTTTCTGACCTGCTTGATGTGATCAAAGGCAACCTTCAAGTCCAGGTGCTAGCAGCTCGTCTCTAAAGATATAAATATCAATGTAGAGAAACACAGTACAGTGGACACTTGATAATTCAGCATCAAATGTTCGAGACTCTCTTGCACGCATTACTGGGGATTGATTTTTCGTCGCATTTTCCGAAACAATGGAATTTTTAGAAACACTGGCGAGTTTGGAAACAGGCGAATGCAACATATAGGTTCTCTTTTTAATGTCGCTGATTCGTTTCCAACCGGTGATGGCCTGCACGGGGCTGGGTGAACGAGGGACACTTGTTGACGGCAAGCTCGTGTTAACATGCTTTGCCAAAGCCTCACCTAACTGGGCAGCAGTAAGGGAAGTATACTGAGATGAGTGATCTAGCAGCCAAGTTTCGTCTTTCGATTCGTATGAGTTGTATTCGGGAGGTTTCCCTGTCCTGAGGAACCAGCAGTAAGCGCACCCATTGTGTTAACTGCGAATGACTCCCAAGAACAGTATTTTTCGCTTCGAGATGGCTTGTACGCTCCTTACGCTAAACTTTTTGCGGGTTACACGCCCTCACATAGCTGTCGCAGCACACTCGAAGAGTATATGTACTACATGGTGAGATATACGAATTTTCGAGCATAAATTCTTAGCGTTAATGTGTTCAACACTTTTGTACGAATATGAGTGAGATCCCATTTTTCGGGATCCCGGTTCATCCCCTTGAAAGAGATAACTTGCTCAGCAACCAGACTAACATGAACGCAATCCTGGCTGTCAGAAAGGGTTGAGTTGACTGCTGTTCAAGCATTGGTGCTTCTAGTAGTCTGAGCTATCAGGATTCTTACACCTATGTTTTTGTTGCAGGCACACCAAGACTGCATGGTGAGTGATGATGTGATGGACCAGCTACTGGATCGAACACATCTTGCCAAGGGTACCCCAAGACCATATGCTGAGAGCGGGCCAGGCTATGAGCTGGTCATGGAACACTCAGGTGGCCTCCTGTCATCAGTTCAGTGATTCGCTATGAATACTTGGGTTACATTGTCTCATTTCTGCCGTGCATGATAAGGTTCTAGGCCTACTCTGAATGCACACTGACACTGAATAGGAAAAATAATCGCATACACAGCCAAGCAAAAAAGCTGGCTCATAGAGTAGCTCAGTGCCTCAAATTGTAGGATTAGTCTTTGGAAGTACTAAGGTGGTCATGTAACAGCCTCAAAGAACTTGTACCTGAATTGAAGCCAACCCAGGAAACGCTACTGATTAAGGTCGTGTACTTGAACAGTCGTCTTCTCTGTAGACCCCAGTTTTATTCCTTAACTCTCATCTGTGGTACTAGGCTCTGTCTTGATCTGTCTGCAAGGAGATCAGATCAAATGCATTAGTACGTAGCAGGCTTCGAATGCATCTACAGTGTAATCATTCAGTTACATGTGGAACTTTGCTTGTTTTGTCATACCTGATTAGCAGATGCAGCAGCATCATTGTACAACTCTTCCAACAAGCCATCCAACTGCCAATCCCAATTCTTCGGGACTGCACCTGCGAACACTGTGGGGGGTAATCCAGAGTCTTTGTATGCTGCAATAACTTCCATCACCTGCGCCCCAGAAGTAAAGTGTTCTTCACAATGGGTGAAAAATTAGTGACAGAAAAGTGCTTGGATGCCAAGACATCAGAGTATCCACAAACCTCTGAGGTATACATTCCAGACATAATTATTGCCTTTGAAAAGCCTGCTGGAGCTTGCTTAAAGCCCGGTTCGCCTGAGAATGCATCACACAAGCTTCCCTTCAGCGCGACCTCGTCGGCAGAGTATATATCAACCATCTGTGCATCCATTGCATCCATAAATCTTCGGATTGCTTGAAATTCTCGCTCTGTATACCCTATTTGCAACAAAGCCTGCAAAAAAATCGAAGAAATCGCATTTCAAGGTTGACAATGGATTAAAAGGGTTAAATGGGAGCGGGTGCCCATATGAAGTACATATAAACGTAGGAGTCAGCTAAGAGAAAGGTTTCATTGGCAAGCTTGGAACTAATTGGTAGTAGTCTGCACCAGAGGCCCAAACACATCGTTTGATGTCCCACCAAGGCCTCCCTCACTATCCTCGTCTAATGGAGCAAAAGTGGCATCTTCTCCTGTGATTTTCTGTAATATTATCTTTTGAGAGGAGCTACCATCTGTAGCTGCCGCCCGTAGTGACAGTCTCGCGAATTCTGGTACTTGTTGGCCTGCGAACCTCAATTTACTCCCGCCAATCGTTCGCGAATACCCATACATCTGTGGAAACATGTTTGAATTCGAATACTTTAGTTAAGGTGTTCAACAACTTGCACGCTGGATTCTGTTATGACCCATCTGCAAGATTTCTAACGACTCGCTACAGAGAATAACATCGGCAAATCCACGAGCGCTTGCAACGCAGTGTTTATTACAGGTCAAGGCACAAGTTATTACATATCAGTGATGTCTGGGGCTTGGGTGAGCTGGTTCAAGCTAGGTGACTGGTTCTTGCTAACCCTTCGCCCTGAATTACCAACCCAGCATGACGTGTCTTTGTCGACGGTATTAAGAGACGTGTTCAACACCGTAACCTGAGACTGTTCCCCTGTACTAGCCTGAAACTTGCAGCAAACTTTTTGACATCTGAAAAACTGCTGGTCTGGTCTAGGACAACGGGCAATCCGAAAATAGGAGAGGAGGGAAAGTTGAGGCAATATGCCGTGGCGACTTAGGATCCCACTACGGCGATTTAACAGCTTCATTGAAGCATCATGAAGTCAGTTCTACAAATAGTTTGGGAATAGGTGTCAAGAGGAAACTCAAGAATAACCGTGTTCAATGACAAGTACAGAATATTCTCTTAGAGTTCATTAGCCCCAGGCACACCAGCTAACTTCAACAACAAAGAGGATGACATAGATGAGTTTCCATCTGTTTACCGTCAAATGTTCAGGTTCTCTACGATCACACTGGCTTGCAGTTCGAATGCTTTACAACCTACATGGCTAATTCTTCACAAGACAGTAGCAACTTTCGAAATTCAGAGCTTATGTTGTAAACTCAATCTAGCAGTCGTCGTGACCAATCTTAATAGCTATATGTTCCAAACACGTTCCTCGCTTGGTCTTACTCACACAGTGGTAATATGTATGAACATGTAGGTCGCGATGAAGAGAATAGCACTCATTCGTGTGTCAAGCTCGAACAGCCAGCTTGCACAGACTCGTGGGAAAATGTGGAACTATGGTATCCGTAGTGAAACACTTGCGTGTTGTACACGTTCTCCAGCTATCCAGTATACAGATTGTGAGTGAAGGGAAGGGAATAACACAACCCGAAAAGAATTATTTTACAAATTCAGACCCAACATAGTGCAACAGTAACAAGACTGGCAACTGCTCACCTTGAATCTCGCCAAAACTGGCGAACCAGCTGTTCTACACACGCTCACTAAGCCGCTTGCTCTACTCTACTCTCAACTACTATGCATACATGCCCTCATCAACACCAGGCAACGCATCCGTCAGAACAAAAATAAGCGGCCCGGGAAGCTACAGGAGGAAGCTACTCGCACGTTGCATAACTCTCGGGGCACCACACTCGAGCCTCGTATACGCTTTTTCATTAGAGGTTACTGCTCTCTCTTTACCAGAAACGAAAATCAAAATCCCTAGAACGATGGGTGTAATGGCTACACTCACTACGAGGTTGAAAGACGTGAAAAATGGGGGTTGTTAATAACACAACGAATCCTGCACAACAGAAACACAAATCCGTAGCTCTATCAAATAACACAAAACTTGAATCACCGACGAGCTCCGACGGCGAGAAGCGCAGGCATGCAGCTCATGCTCAGTGTTCACTCGCTCAAGCTGAGCATTGTTACGAGCTCGGGAAGAAATCAGCCATTAAGATCTTGAATGGCAGAAAATCGCCTAGCTAAGCTTTAAGGCTCGTATTGCGCCCGAGCTGGTTCGCTGTAAGTTGAGTGGAGTAACTTGCGCCTGCTGAAGCGAGCTGCTCCTTGAAAGGGAATGCGAGTCTGTATCGAACGCATGAAAACCTATCATGTCTAATGGAATCAGATGGTCTGCAAATGTCAGAGCTAGCTCTGACACCTCAGCGCGCTTGAAAGATACTTCAGCGCTCTGAATGCCCGCCACATGTGCCTCGTTGTCCATGCTGCTTTCACCGCATAACTGCGGGCAGCAAGAAACATCTGCAACACCTGGATTCATTCTTTGTTGGGCTCTTAGGCCTCTCTGCCACTTAAGACCCCTCATTGCTGAACTGTTCAAATTTGGAGAATAACCCTCTTGAGGTTGATATTGAAATTTAGGTGTAAGATTGGTGAACGGGAAGGCTTAACTGTTCAAATTAAGCATACAATTTTTCCCTGAAACGTTCGCGATGAATATTTTGCGACGCGGCGTATCGCACGTGGTCCTGCGACACTAGGCATGCCATCCACGTGTGCTGCATTAGTCTCCATTATGTCTCGTTGTTAACGGCTTCGTCCGCACGCTCCCAACGCCATGGGGCGCGCCAACGGGCGCTTGTCAGTTTCATCTCGAGAACTACTTGACAATTTTCTACAGATTTCGATTTAGAATTTGAATGTGGTGTATGTTGCAACAGTGAAGGTCAACGAAGAAAGTTTGAACTTGACGCAATCTCACTGGTAAATTCACGTAAATACGTAGAAGCACACCCAACTTCATCCCTTTTGATGAAACAGCCCGAATTAGATATGCTCTTCAAAATCCCAAAAAGGAAGCCCGTGTTGTTAGAATGTCTTGAATTCTCCACCATGGATAGTATTACAGTATTACATCAGCCAAGCCGTCGCAGCAAGAAATCGTATGCAACACTTTTTTCCTGAGCTTCCAATAGCGGGATCTCATAGGCTACGTACTTATACAATGATCCGGGATTTTATCGTGATGTTGTGATTGGAGAAACATTAGGTGTTTCAGTCGAAGAAGTAGTTCTGGCAAAGCCTACAAGACCTGTGCCTGTACGTGTGGTAGATTGGCCCGAAAATTAAGATTTGGCAACCACGGCCCTTTTTACGTCAAAGGACGCAACATCTGTTGGTTTTATGAGCTCATTGACACCAAGGCGTGGGAGATTTTCCGGATGTAGAGATATCACTAATACTCCTGCTGCCCGTGTACAGTCTACGACACGCAGTTGTACTTCAATTTTTGTATGTAGTTTTTCTCAAGATTTATCAGGATGAACACGCTCTCACCTCCGCCAGATCAATGCAAGTTGGTTGGCAACAGAAAGGGATCTCGAATCTGTTACACCGTATCACTGCAGCGACAGGCAAGGGGTGGACGTAGACGACCTACAGAGACATACAAGCTACCGAGTCGGCAAAAGATAAGCTTAAACTTCGTGTATAGGTCTCTGCCATAGATACGCTCGGCGATATGAAACTACTTGAAGAGCCAACTGGCTAAGTGAGTCTCGCCCTGGGTTCGGAACTCTGGTGGGCATTCCCGCCCCTGCAAGAAATTCCAATGGAACAGTGTAACAGAAAGAAAAATTACGGCGGCTATGATTCTTGAATTCCAATTGCAGCGTGATATAGCGATACTGCGAAAAGTGTTGTCCAGAAATGATAGTGTCTGACGACCCGAACAGCTTTCTGCCGCGCATGCCGCAGCTACTTTAATCAAAATTGCATAAAACTTACCATAGACCTGCCGAATAGTGTCTTACCGTGCGTTGAAAGGTCACCAGATAAGCATGTCAGACTCAAACTTTTATGGTCATCTGACGAGTCAACTCATTGCAAGAGAGAGTGTGTAATTCCCCGACATGTGATGAAAGGAAATGAGATAACTTCCAGTCACCGTTTCGATACTGAACATGATGTAAATGGATAAACCAGGAACACTCGTACGTCACGATTGCTAGCATTCCGGCACTGAGAGAGATACGCCGCTTACTTATCTACAACGCATAGTGCAGGAATGGGTTGCACAAAATGTGCAATGATGAACTTGGGCTGCGTGCTTCATGAAGCTTGAGTAACAGTTAGTTGTGGCAGTGGCCATACTGGGCAAGAAGAAAGCGTCCTTGAGAGAAAATGCGCTGGGGTTCGGACGGGTGTGGACGTATATGCCCTTGTATCTCGACACTCGGTTGCTTCTGTGTGCTACTCATGTACCGGTAATTGGACATCGATACTCACTGTTAACATGTAGAACCCGGTGATAAGAGTTGGCGTAAGATTTCGTATTGTCGGCCGTAAATGGTAATCGCACAGTACGAGATATTGGTCAAAGTTGTATGTAACTATAGCACATAGGTGTAGTGCTCTGCGCAGTGGTGTGAAAAGTTGAGCCACAAGCAGAAGCTCGGTTGAGATACCTGCGTTTGTCCGCATTTTTTATCCCAGATTTAACCTGTCTTACTGGTAGACATCGCAAGCGTATAGATGCTTTGGTTGCGATAGTTACTTTGGGTTTCTGACTTCATAGTGAAAAGTGTCGCACTCCATGTTATTCCAGATGTTCTTCAAAAGCTCGCTTTTGGCTTCTCGATATATCAGCTCTGTCGCACAGAGCATTTCCGCGCACATGCCGGTGATTTACACGCAGTGTGTTGTATTGTACGTCGTCGACCAAGTGTTCGGCTATATGGGTAATGTTGCCAGCAATTCTCCTTCGTCGAATCCCACTGGGCCATGAGAGAAGAGCTCTTTGTCAACATCCCGAGCCGTCAAGAATGTTAAGAATAATCATCATTGCATTACAGCGACAGGCTAGGAGGAATACATGCCTACAGACACGCAAATTCAGTGTACAAGAACAACAGATTCTTGTCATGGGAGACTGAAGCTCTGGGGCTTTGATGAGGTCGACGGGTAATTGACCGCTATCCAAGGCTTCAAGGCCTGCAGTGCAGGGAGTACCTTACCGCATCCACGCCTGCACCCAAAATCCCTTCGCTGATCGAAAATTAAAGACGATTTTGGGACGGGATAAGAAAAAAGAATCACATTTCGTTCGCCGGAGTGCATTGTACAACTAGATAGGACTTTTCTGAACAAATTTGTCTCACAGACACTGCTTTTTACATGTTCCAACTAGCACGCATATTCTGCAAGTTCCCTAACAACCCCATCAGCTGGTGCCCTGTCTTCTTGCTTGCTGCACTTCCACTGGCTCTTGTCAGTTTAGCAGATCCTGCCTCTGCCCTGAGGGTGGGCAGTT
>JAULKQ010001176.1:0-17527 GCA_032356285.1 Smithsoniella earleae
GCTACTGATCTTCAGCTATTCGGGTTACACTACGGTGACCACATATATTGTAAGTACTCGATTATCTTGGACGAAGAACCCTCACATCTTTACACTGGGTTGGATTTTTCTCATCTCTGTGCTGCAGAAAGAACTGAACTTAAAACTCCTGAATTCTACTGCCTTGCTGAGATAGAGTTTGATGTATTTTACTGGAGTACTTTGAAAGCACAACAAAAAATTTTGGAGCAAGCATGGTAGGCTTCTTCACAGAAAATTTGAAGGCACCTCAACTCACAGCTGTGCTGCTGAGGAGTACAGCCACAGGGCAAACGCTGCTAACAAACTGACGCTTGCCAAGGCCCAGTTTATCTGAATAACCAGAGTCGTGACTTTGTTTTGCCCCTGTGTTGCTTGTATTTGCTGGCATTGAGAAATGTTCTAGTAAGAGTTTCTTGTTATTGCTTCAACCAATCCCTGGAAATCTAACGCTGATCACTGTAATCGCTGGTGTTCTGATCAAGGTGCGATTGCTACACTCGATTTGTGGCTGCACGAAGCACGCATGTGATCGAATTCATGTGTACAAGAGTCTGGAGAAGGACCTGTTGGCGGTTGCTGCTGGACTTGAGCGTCAGATGTGTGTGGATGGGGTGAGCGAGCAGGTTGATCTGTTGTAATTGATGGTGCTGCAGATGTGGTTACGGAAGCCTGTGCGATAGCCTGCTGCAGAACGTGCAGCGCGCCATGGTAGAGCGGCTCCAGCTTGCCTGGGTACTGAAGCGAAAGAGACAGCACGCCAGGCTCAGGTTCAGAAGCATTCGCAGCTTCTTGAAGGTGTTTGAACCCTAGTTGTTTCAACATATCTTTCACACCTGGAACCTGGAGCGTTGCTGCGACTCGCGGGTTGCCACTGTACGCAACAAAAATAAAGTCGAAATCCCCATGTTTTCTTTTTTAACCCAATGACTAAAGCACTTCTATTGGCTATACAGAAGTAGTTTTGTTGGCACGGGCGACCCGGTAGGTTACGCTACCACTGCTCCAGCTGGGCACTGATGCTCTTCGTTACAACTCTCAAAACCCCCAGGCACTGGGCAACCATCCTGCTAGGCATGTCCATCATTCCTGTTTCTATAAGGGTATTGCAACCCTTGAAAATGCCGGTGTCAAGCTTAGCGAGGAACAGTGTTGAGGAGCGGATGCCGGAGTTCGGAAAGCCGCATTTATTTTAGCCTGAAGTTAATTCACATATCAAAGACTAGAAGCAAAAGGAGCTAAATCCACGTGTTCGTACCAGTTGAGTTGTCTATACTTCGCTTCGTACGGTGCTCTTAGCACATTGCTCACAATGGAGGAAACTGTACGAGCAGCTGCTATGCCTTCATCTCCACAAGATATCATAGACGTAGCTGCGATGCTTATATTATCCGTAATATGCTTCTCGAGGCCTTGCTGAGCAGTTGAAGGTTGAGTTGTCATGGCTACATCAGGTGGGTCACGAAATCCGAGGTTCCGCTGAGCATTGTGGCGAGCATGGGGAGAGCCAGTTGACTTGCCTGGTATATTTCTCAAATGCTGGGGCGTAGGGCGAGTATCCTTCAAGAAGCAGCTCGTTAAGACGTGACGCGAAGAAATGTTCCAAAGACCCAACTGTTCACTGTTATTGCTCAAAACGTATCACGGTAGTGCCATGGAGGGATAAAGATGCACAACGTGCATTGGATATGTAAACGAATCACACCATCGGCAGACTAGATTCCGCAGTGCCGAGTTTGTGTCCAGTTCCAGTGAACTTCTTGTTGGGTCCCAGTCTCTTCAGGTAATTATACGTTTTGTTCATAGCCTCCTTGGCTTTATCAGCTGCTGATTTGTCATTCATGATATTTAAAACAAAAGGAACCCAAAGTTACGTGGTGGCAGAGTTATACCAGAAATCTATTATACGCTGCGAACGTCACATACTGTAAATATATTACATATACAAGAAGAAGTTGAGTAGGGATATCGAGTGTCAAGTTAGTTAATATCCAAACTGTCGGAATATTCGAGCTCAGTTTCTTCAGAGAAAAGCCTCGATTCCCTCAGAATTCAAATAATTCTCTTGTTTCGAATAAGAAAAAAAAGTGTGGAGATACTTCATGATGTAAATCAACGACACAATGGAAGTTATAAATACCACTCTGCACCGATGTTTGTTACTTAGTATCCGTGTGTATTCGTTTACACATGCGAGTGGGAGCGGTTCAGCCCAGGCTCTCGCGGTTGTGCAGAAAGCTTCTACGGCCATTCTTGTTGTTACCCATATCGAGCTCGTTTCAATATGCCTGAAACCTTAAGGTTTGAACCGATGTATAGACGCAGGGCGTCCCACCAAGATCGATTCGCTCGACTTCTGGCCAGGTGGGATTGTACATTCACCTTTATTAATGCATGCTTGTGTTGGAAGAGCGCCAAACCCTTTCGGCGAAATCCTACAGCTTGTAGTTTCTCGTCAGTTTTGCATCCAACACTGTGTGTTTGTATGTGTCCAGGGCTTCAAAATTTGCGAATCTCTCCAAAGCTCGGACAGAGTGTGCTGTCTTCGAAACAGCTTCACTATCTCGCGCACTACCATCAAAGTACCTTTCCGGACATATCGGAAATAAGAAATTCAGACCTGTTAAGCCGATGAAGGATTTGCTCGGCATGCCCCGGTTTGATCCTTACAGTGAAAAAGAGAGGTTGAAGCAACGTTTACGAGCTGCCAGATTTGGTACCGCTGCTCCTTCTGCTGGTGTTCCAGTTGCGCAAACTAGCAAAGAAGAACAATCCAAGAAGCGACGTGCCGCGAAATATGGGCTAGAGTACACAAATGTAGATCGGTCAGGTGCGTGCAGTTCAAATTGATTTTGAACAAATTGTCGCCATGATTGCAATGAATGCACATTCTAAACAAATTTTGTCACCCAGGTATTAATCGTCGCCTCATCATGGAGGCACCATCTGAAGCAAGTGCTGCAGCAGAGCCACGACCAGATACAATACATGTGTACGGGGTAGATCTACTGAGCACAAGAGACTTATTAACTTTCTTTGACTCTTACAATCCTTCTCGTGTGGAATGGCTCAATGATAGTAGCTGCAATGTTTGTTTCGCTGACGACTTCTCCGTAAAGCGGTTGATAGCGCAAACGGGTGAAGCTCTAGCAGATGAGGAGAAGTACGAAGCCGGAGGTGTGCAATCCTAAGACGTTGAAGCTGAGTATTGCGAAGGGACAGCTTTTTTGTATTGTAGCTCCGCGTCCTTGTTTCTCGCATCTGCAATAGCCTTTCGAACTCGTTAATTAAATCGCTCAAAGCATGGAGGACTTCATCACTACAACAATATTAACTTCTTATCTGTATATTCTAGCATTGTCTTGTTCAGTCTCAGCTACAGCACGATGAGACTTTATCCGGCGTGGAGTTGTTGTGCAAGAATAGAATGTTGACGGTTGCAAGCATTACTTGAAAATTCGCGATCATGAAAGAATCTGTTACTTGTACAGTGATAAAGTTCGAAGATTCGACCGCTCCGCAGCTGTGGTATCGAACCAAGACCTCGTATACGAAGAGTGGAATTAGTATCCCGTTGGTGTTTAGAGTAGCGACCACGTGTGACCAAAAGAACCGAGAGCGAAAACACAAGCAAAGGTTTCTTTGGAAGATGCCTGCGAGGCAGGCCTTGGATGTTGCTGAACGGGAAGCTGCACACTGTGGCTCTGGGATATTGGGCGATCCCCCGAGCAACCGAAAACGTCACGAAGCCGATCTCGATCAAGATTCAGGAATGAAGAGCATAGGTAAAAATCGCAAACGGCGACGCAACAATGGTGGCAAGCGGCAACGATTGGACACAGACGGGGACGTTGTAATGGTGCGGTAATCTGACTGTACCAAGCTTCATTTGCGAAATTTCTAACTATTTGAGACACATTCTACATGATACCATGAGCAAGAGTACATAGTTCTTCTTGTTTTCTTTGACAGCTTCCCTTCTGGCTACTCAAATTAATTCTTGCCGCATCTCACTATTCCATGATGTAATCATCATTTGTCGAGTTTCAAATTACAAGCTAATGAGCTAGCTTTGTGAAGGAAAGGCTCATGATATGCACCTCCAACCATTTCTATCCTTTTGCATGGAAATCGCACCAATTTTTTTTTGTTTACTTCAGGTTCTTGTGCTAATTGTTGGTGTGGTTTAGGCAGATGAGGCTGAGCAGCCTCATCAGAAAAAAAATCGTGCTAAGAGAGCACAGAATGCAGAGCCAAACCCTGATACCAGAGATAATGGAGAAGCTTCAACGGCAAACTTTTTGAATGACGAAGCTGAACGAACAGCTGAAGGAACCCATAGCTTTTTTGCTCAAGTGCGACAGAGCGAAGCTGTGAAGGTAAAAAAAGTTTCTTAGTAATTCTATCTCATCCATGCTAGTGGCTACTACAAGATCATTTACGTTTGCAGGTAAAGTTAGAGCAGTCCAAAGGCGCGATCAAGTGGGATAATGGACAGGTTATGAGAGTGAAGCATGAGGAGGATTTAAAAGCTGTGTACATGAGACTGGACGATGAGGATATGCATCCAGCCAGAATGGAGGAGAACTGACACTTTTGTCACTACAATTGCGCTTGAAATGTCCTCTGGTAGGCTACTGTTTCATCAAATACGCTAATTACAAGATTGCGAAAGCAAATTGATGAACTTCAGAGTTGTTGAAGACAGTTCAATCCCCTGGGAATTATTTCTTCTAGGTTGAGCAAGAACAATTGAGACGGGGATTGAAGCAGCGCTATTAGCAACCACGATTTGTTAAACAATGTCAAGATTAGATTAACTGTGTAATATTTGTACATTTAAAGATAGTGTCATTGTACACATACAGTGCATTTCCACATCTCAGTTACCATACTTACCACACCATTACACTGTAGCCAACAAGATTGGTGAGTAATTTTAATCAAACAAATGTCAAACCATCTACCGCCATATGCAACTGATCACAGCCCCCCAGGAAAACTGCTTACTACTCCAAGGTGTTCACGACTCTCCCCATTAACAGTGTACATGACTTTCAACCTCATTGCAAGTGATTTTGCTCCGCCAGTTCCATTGATAGCAGTCATGCGTTGCTTGATAGTGTTTTGACTGTTAGGTGACAGACTGTCCCCGCCTTCAGCAGGAGACATCTCCACAGTCATACCCTTGGGTACAGCAGCCAGAACTCTAAGGCCTGTTATGGCAGCAGTTCCCACGTTGACGTACAATGCGAAAATATCAGTGGCAGGTCATGTTGCACCGGGAGGGGGATTCGGAGACGAGCAGCACTGGAAGCTAATCTGCAGGCCGTCACGGGGGTCTCTCCATGCAACGAAGGATGGTGGCTCTGCTGAGGACGCAGGAGCACCAGCACCGCCTCCTAGAAGGTCGTCAAGATCATCTAGCAGGCTTCGAGGCGCAGCAGCTGCCGAGGTGGCTTCGTCTGCACCTGGATTCGCTTCAGCCGGATCGCCCAACAAATCCCCCAATAAATCCACCCCAGACGCTTCCCCATTGCCTGCAGCAGCGTTCAGAGACGCAACGTCCTGCTGTAAGTTTCCGGCGTATGTGGCTTCGTCCAGGGGAGGTATTCTCTCGATGAGGTCCCCCTGCATGCACCCAGCTTGCATGGACTTGACTCCACAACGTCCACACCCACGTGTTCCAACCCAAAGTTTCGATGACAGCTAGCAGATCTAACTGATGTATATAGCAATAGCTCTTGAGCGTGTTCACACACTACTTCGAAACAAGATTTCCTGTCTTAATTCTACGGACAGTAATCTGCACTCAAGGCTGCACACAAACATTCCAAATGGTGGGACCACATGAGCTGTACCTCATTTTCTCATGTTCAGATCCAAACCTAGTAGTCTGACGGTATTTGAGTACGTACATCCACCAAAAGAAAATCACATTCTTTCACCACTCAAGCACCACATCTTGGCCTTATGCCCATAAAATACAATGCTGTACATTAAAATCATGTCAGCTTATTCACAGCCTAACACAATAAATGGATATCATGTGCTGGAAATCTCAAATCCTGTGACCTTACTCGTATGAGCACCCTTTGTGTGCGATCAGCAACGGCGATACGCCAGTATGACGATTTAACTTCTTCTGAGGAAGCGTGAGGCACTAGTACATCATCCGATATACAGTTTTGAGTTACAGCCATTCAATGAAACAGGCTTTGTTGGCAGCAGGACTGCTATACAACTCTATACAACTCTGTTTGTGTGCAAGAGAAGGTCGGCGCACGCAATGTCGGCTGATGATGATGCCGTACAGCCTGAGCATATACAGTCAAATCTGACCCCTACCCCAAGAGCTCAGCAGCTCTATGACCCCAAATGTCGTCCAAATACTTCATTCGACGGTCAAACGTCCCACCCACAGGCTTGAATTCAGGCACACTACAATATTGTCATCATGAAGTGTCAAACCATGTTGTCATATAGTAACGCTGGCCACCCTCAGCGCAGCGTTCAAAAACAAGATGTCAAACAGATCTCAACAGGTATTCTGAGCGGGCAAATCTTCCCAGATCATCATCAAGTACAGCATACCGGAAGCTCCCCCTTGACTTTGATGATCTGGATTACCTCGCAGGAGCGCTGCTGCACCTCCATATTGTGGACTCGAGTGCATTCCGCAATAAGTGTCTTCAAACTATCCGAATAGTCGCTGTCGAGCCGCCCAATCAGCTTAGTAGCCGCCATCACAGCATAGGAATGCACCTGCACAAGCCTCTAGTAACACCTCAACACACAAACACACACCCTGACCCCTGGCACACAGGCAGCCTACCTCAGCAGAATATTCCGGGTTGATCAGCTTCTGAATCAGCTTGACAGCCTCAGAGCACATATCACCGCCCCCGAACGGCTGCTCATCTTCCAGAAGGTTCGGAGAACCCGCCAGAAGGTCGCCATACTCGCCGATCGCCCACGTGCAGGTAGCGAGTAGAATGTAGCTACCTGAGGCGAGGTGCTGGGAGCAGTGAAGAAGCGCCTGCCGCGCAACATAGGCGTGGATGACGTCATCTGCGTTGGACACTCGCACTACGAACGCATGCGATACGTTCTCCTGCGTCGCGGCGCCTCACTGTGACAGTTCGACTCACCAGGTCAGTTTATGAGTGCGTGGCCAGGCTTAGACGGGCTCACCTTCACGTGCTCTCCAGCGACTACCATAACCTGGAAGAGCTGGTCTATGTACCAGCGCGTGTCTGGTGCGAACTTCTGCGACAGCAGGCACAGGTGCTCCGTGAGGGCCGGCTTAAAATCCTCGTCTGTCACTTTCAGGAACGACAGCAAGTCCGAGAACAACGACTGCAGCACAGTAGGCTCAAAACCCATACCATTGGTCTGAGAATTCAAATGCCGGCACATGAGTTTTAATCTCCCGGGAGTCCTATCCCGTTTTCAGGCGCGTCCCTTCTCACGCGTTATGGTGGTTCAGAAAAATTGAAAGCTGTGCCAACCCCAGCGGACTTCTGGGCCCTGACTGTTGCAATCAGCGTTCGGTTTTCGGCAACAACTTTGGGCAACCTTGTTGACATTCTGGACCTGTCGGTTGCAGCTGAGACCTCTTCAGGTCACGAATAGGAGATTCTGGGAAAATAAAATGGCAATAATTTTGTTGTGCCGCAGGGACAAAATATCATTGTTGATTTGTGCTAAGGAAATTAAAACTTTCTTAGTCCCGCCCCAAAATGAATGGCCCATAAATACCCCTCCAGAGATCGAAATCTTGGCTGCTACGGACGAATGCGCTGCCCGAGATTGCAAGATTAGTGACTCAACAGCTGTCTTCGCTCAGAAAACGTCTGGGGCCGCCAGAGGGCATCAGAACGAGTTTGAAAAGCACTGTGGAGAGCATCGGTGCTGATCCAGCGTGGCTGCATGACGGGGGGGGGGCGCACTGAGACATTTGAGTCATTGACGAGGGCATACACCAAGTCCAAGGCGTGCTTGCGTATGCTGGAGTCCGGGTCTTTGATACACTCCACAATCGTCGCCCTGTGTCGCTGGACAGCCCGCAAGTCGGTCGCCGTGGACCTCATCAGCGTGTTTAGTGCGACATACCTGCCTCACGCGAACCCAATTAGAAAACCGAAAAGTTTGTGCCGTACAAAAATGAATTGACAGGGTGTGAGGAACCGAAAAGCGCCAAATCCGTACTGGATTTAATTGATTGTTGACCTCTATTCAAATCATTGTAGATTGGAGTGGTCGGATGTTTGTAGGTACTTCTTCCGTCTCCGAAGCCCAGCTTCAAGCAGACCTGGTGCTATCCCGCTGACAGTCACACACAACCTTGAGGCAAGTTAGAAACGCATTTTTGAATCTATTGGGGGTAGGATGAATTGTTTGTGGAGTTGACAATTTTGTCGAACAGAATTGGAATCGACTTGGCTTGTACCCGTTTTCAACTTGCACAGGAATGTCGAGTAAGAGATGTCCAGAGTGGTAGAGCTTGAAGCACCTGAGCAGATGCTGCACTTTGACTTTGCTGTTTACGCTGACTTCTGATTGCATGTTCTTGTTTAACTCTCTGCGGATCTCCGTTGTCAAGTTCATCTTTCACGATAATCTGCGCCAAGCATGAACTGCAGGCATTATTCATAATATTTGCGTGCAGTTCTGGTAGCCATGCGCATGTAGATACGGAGAACAACGTCTTTGGGTTTTTTGTCCCTGTAGCAGCCTGCACGACGAAGTTGAGCTCATATTCTGGGCAAATGGTGTCTTAATACTCAGATATTCTAACATGCTTTATTAAGCGCCGCGACTGCAACTTTCTGGCGAACATGTGTTCAAGTGATTGGAGCATCAAAATACTGCACCACGTATGGGCATAGTGCAATTGCTCAACACCTATCCTAGTGACTCGATAACAATGTCCACGTGGGGTGTGTCATCCTGGTGATTTTCAAGCTGTCCGATGCTTATGCTCGTGCATATGCCGCTTTTCTCTGTGATCAAGGATGTTGCAAGTGGGGCCTTCGCAGGCATCGCGCACGCTGGTTGGCGCTGTCGTCTTTTAGGGTCAAAATAGCAGTTGGCTTCGCTTCCACACTACGAGGGCAAACATGCAAAATGCAATTAAGCTATTAAATATTATAGGGTCGTACGTGGGCGTTTGTTCAACCCACTGTTCAGCCACCGAATCTTGATTTCTCGTTGACGCCATTTTGAAACGAACGTTTTATATTGGATGCACACGCTTGTAGTTGTTAGGGGCACATCGACGTTATTTGAAACACGAGAAACTTAGTACCTTCTGCCCTTGGGATTCTTTGTATTCATTCTCCAACACAGCCAGACTCCTCTTGCCACCAACTTCTCCTCCAGGAGTAAACACCGAGAAGGCGATATTTGATGGGTATAATGCCATAATCATCTTCTGCAACGGCGTAGACTTGAGGGAACTACTTAACAGAGTTAGACCAACATGGAGGAAAACATCGGTGTGAGGCGCACAGAACCACGTTGTTGCTCCTTGTTACGGTAAGGAGACACGACCATCCCTGGTGTGCCTGTGCACTCTGAAAGCCAAAGCATCAATAATTCGCGCTCAACTTTCTCTTGATCATGTTTGATACTTTCCAAACTGGGTTGTTCTAGCATAGAGAGAGCCTCAGCAATGGCGGGGAATGCTGCGACAGCACCAACTCCCTCAAGTAGAGCAGGCACGGCATTCAACCATGACTGTAGTATATTTACATCTTGTGTCCATGGTGTTGATGTCAGACAGCTTCTTGCAGTTCCAGAGGTTGGGGCGAACGTAACTATGGCAACCTGCTTCGACAAACTGGCTGTGCTGTGATTGAACACCTACAGATCTCGTCGGTGATGAACATTCCACTGTGAGAGTATACCGATGAATAGCGTACCTCGAATTTCTTGGACGCGAGTATTCTTACCAGCCTCTGTAGTACGATATTCCTGAACGACGGATAGTATGGTACAGCCAAAGCGCTTGTTTCAAGAGCTATCACTACACGGTGGTATTTACCATCGCTCGGGGTATTATCTGCCATTCCTGTGGAGATCAGTGCGAGAGTTCCGGCGACTATTTCACTTCAGGTGGGCGTCTTTGGTGGGCATGGTTTCTAAGAGTAGTGACTAATCACGAATGTGCTTTGTTTCAGCCTTTGACGCATTAGTTCCACAAGAAGTTGATTTAGCTTCTTGCTGTACTAAACAACAACCAGAATACGTACTGCGGACAGGTTTATCCGCCATCAACCACTGTAGTGCATTTCATGCCATGTGAGTGATTCACAGAAGAATGAGAAAGAGAGACCACTTATCATGCTGAAATAGATATCACCCTTGCGCTGTAAAAACGCTGACATGCTATCACAGCATTTTATCGCGGGATGGTTAGAAACGATTGGAGTAGCTGACACGCCCTTGTTCCCTACCTTGCTAAATTTGCTGTATTTTTCTTGGAACTCTGTTTTGGCGGTTTCAAACTAGCGCATTCATCTTCCTGATACTTCAAGCTGCCATCGTGGACCTGACACTTTCGAATGGGGGGCAAGAAAGGACCTAGTGCAAAAGACCGTGCCGCCGAAAAGGCATGCCCTCCGAACATTTATGTTTTCAATCAAAGAGATAGCTCTGCGTGCTTTCTGTGAAACGATATTCTGCGGTGTAAGCCATGTTGGGTAAAAATCCAGAACTTGAGTAAGCAACGTGATCTTCAGGCACGACATGCTAAAGAGAAGGCCTCACAAGCAAAAGAAGATGCAGATTGGGCAGCAGCAGGTTGGCGTATTACTGGCAGCCATTCTTTGCGTAACGATTAACCCAAGAACGTTAGAACGAATAACCTATGCAGTATTATGTTACTGGCCATTCTCTACAGCCGATACATTGTAACTTTGACAGTACTCTCTCGTTAGACCATATAGTTTAGCCTTTGTTACATTTTGTATTTCACTTACCCGTGCAAGCTCGTAGAGTAGCTACCAGTGTTACTTGTTTTGAACAAGTTCGCGTGATACAGGAGAGGGGAAAAGAACTAAAGCTCAAGCTAAGAGAGCTGCGAAAGAGGACGACAGACAAGATGCTGCGCAAAAGAAGGCTGAAGCTCGGCGTATGGCAGATGAAGAAGCAGCAGCAGCTTTGAGCAGCAGCAAGAAACCTGCTGCTCCGCGTAAAGTGTGTTCAACTTATCAGTGTGTGTTGTTGTGTCTTCCATTCGCAGATTTAGGAGGGCAAGTCATTCAGCTTCCGGGAATTTTCTTGGGGAACTGCATCTGTGTTTGCGTTAGCGCATTTGCACCACTATGTGCATCGATATATTCAGATTTACGAAGTGGAATGCAGATTACAAAGTACGAGCTGGAAAAGCAAGCTGAGATGGAGAAAGAACGCAACAAGCAGCTGATGGACGAGAAAGACAAACTGGTCCGGAGGGAAGTTGACGAGAACGCCTACTCTCAGCTTGTAGACCGGAAGGTGGATAATTTAGGGACTGAAGTGGATGCACGAAACGTTGATCAAGCATTGGCTCAGCTTGGCCTGAACGAGTACGAAATATCCGAGGGCAGATACTAGAAAATGCATGCATCACTGCGTAACGATGATTTGACCTGTTTGTGTGAAGCTTTGACTACAGAACTTTCTTGCTCAGACCCTTAATTATGAAGTTTTGCTTGATCAGTTATCCAACTCAACCGTACGTATTACCATGGTATTGATTAACAACCTGTCAAGGACATACAGGAAACCAAAGATGAAGTACTCACAATTTCTGGAAAGAGAAATGCCTCTATTGAAGACCGAGAAGCCGGGACTAAAAGCACCCCAATACAAAGATATCATCTGGAAGAAATGGCTGCGCTCGCCTGAAAACCCTCTGAACCAAAAGTAGCGTTACTGACTTAGCAACAATACATTGTTTTCATTTGAAGTGTTTGTGTCAGTGATTATGTTCTTTTTCTTCCAGACCAGATGTACCAACTCAACAGTGATACTTTACCTTATTTTACAATGTTCAAGCCTCAGTAGCGTTATGCTCATGAATTTAACATCGCTGACGACCTCGGCTCAAGGGACCACACTTCCCTTGCCTTGAACGGACCTTGTTACATTGCGCATGGTTACAAATTCCTCGGCAGAAGATGGATGAATGCCGACCGTCGAATCGAAGTGGGTTTTTGTAGCCCCTGCTTTGATGGCAACTCCAATACCCTGCACGACATGTATTCAAAATTCGATGAATTTGATCTAATATGCCATAAACAATACGTTGTAGCGACGCCTCTTCTCTCTCTCTCTCTCTTTGGAAAAGAAGAGCTTTGTCAACGACTGAGACACGACACAGTGATGGAAAATTGTCAGGGCATTTTAGAACGATACGCCGTGATGATATATTTTGCGTAGTTGATTTGAAGCCCACCTGCATGATTTCAGCGGCGTGTTCACCCACCATGTGAACTCCGACAACTTTGTCGGTTTCTTTATGGACAATCATTTTCATCAACGTTCTTTCGTTACGGCTAGCGATGGTCTGCTTCAATGGCTTGAACTTCGACACGAAAACATCCAGTTTACCCGAAAACTTCTCTATGCACTCTTCCTCCGAAAGCCCGACCGTCCCCAGCGGCGGCTGGCAGAACACCTATAGACACAAACAGTCAATACGATATTGACGGACGAAGCTTCTAGAACATTCCATATCATTCGCACCGCAGAGGGAACGGAGTGGTAGTCGGGCGCGCGAAGAGGTCCGGGACCAAACGCGTTCGCAGCAAAGGTCATGCCCTCCAGCAGGGCGACGGGAGTGAGTTCGATCCGTCCGATGACGTCACCGAGCGCCCAAATGTTCGGCACCGCGGTACGCAGGTTCTCGTCCACCTTGACAACGGGCCCCTTCATTTCCACCCCGACGTTCTGCATGGCCAAAACCTCTTGAAACAACTCCTGATCGCTCCCATGTTTACAGCAACAAACACAAGGCGTCGCCAATGCACAAGTATTATGGAACAAAAACGTGTAGAATTTGTGGATTTGTCTAAATTTTGAACGTCAGGTCGAATTGCGGTTCGAGTTGCCCGAACAAAGTAAAGGCGAGGATCCAAGGTGTTAGGACTTGAAAAGCGCCAAATCCATACTGGATTTAATTGATTGTTGACCTCTATTATGTCGTACATATAGTGGTTGGCGGTGTCATGACTTGCCATTCAACACAAGGAGCTGCGATGCACTGGAGTGCTACTCTCGCGCGAAAGTTCGATGCCTTGACGCGCGGGTTTTGCATTTCGGGTGTCATTTTCTAGAGCCGTGATGCCCCGCACCTCGAGGCCAAGTTCCGACGTCCTTGGTGTTCTCCCTGTGGCCATCATGACCTGGTCTACCGTGATCGTACTCTCCGCTCCCGCGGAATCCTTATATGTAAACTTGAATCCCCCGCTTGGATTGCTCTCCACCCGGACTGGAGTGGTTCCGGGGTAGCACTCAGCCCTAGTCGAGAGCGCTTCCGCTACCATCTCGCGGCACTCGTGATCGAATTCTGCAACACAAAACTCGAAAACTTGAATGCAACACAGCTCGTGGACATTTCTATGATGGTTTACTGGGATAATGGTGTGAGAGTGAAACTTGGGATGGATGATAGAGGGAATTCCAATAGCATTTCGACCAAGACACAAAGACAATACTATGTAAGGTAACCCTACACGCGTCACAATGCGTGATATGACAGCACATTGTCAAAATTCAAAATTGTAATTTCAACTCCAGGGATGCGTACTTGTGAGTGGAAGCGGTTTTCGGTAAAAGAGATGGACTTCCGAACCAAAGCCAGCGAAGATGCCGGCGAATTCAACCGCGATATACCCTGCCCCGATGATTGCGATGCTCTTAGGCTGCTCAGGTAAGGACAAAGCTTCATCTGAGGTGATTGTTAGTTCGGCTCCGGGTATGTTTAACCTTGCGGGACCACCTCCGACAGCTATCAATATGTTCGCGGTCTTTAGTTCTCTGACGAGACCACCCGTCATTGGATGGAACACTTGGACAGTATGTTCATCTTTGATGTAGCCTCTTCCTTCGATGTGCTCGACACCATTACTTTTCAAAATGTTGTTGTAAATACCATTCAACCTGGTGACCTCTTTAGTCTGCACCAGCACCGCTGGTTGTATCACAGCAAAAGCAGTGATGTAAAGAACTTATCCTGACTCAAGTGTATTATTGAGCTGGCGAAACGGCGCAGGGAAGTATAAGGCTTGGGAGGGGTTTGGTCGAACTGGAAGCTCGACCCGCAATGAATACATTTCGTGGAAGGAGGGAAATTGAGAGACAAAGATGACGCTGTATGTCTTCTGAAGAAGATTATTACTAAGCGAGCATGAATTGCTGAAGCAAGATGATTTTTTAGAACATGTGCAGGCAAGCCATCACAAGAACGACTGGACAGAGGTTTGAACAGTCGATGTACGCTCAAATAAAATAAAATGTGGTTAGATTGGGTACATTGCAGTCAACGAGAATCACCTTATTGCTCTCGAGGGTGCTCCATTCAAACTTAGTTCCAGCAACTTTCCATCCGAATCCTTGCGCATCTAACACCTCATCTGCGAATGTGCTGCCGTATACCATTAGCTTTTTTGGGACGCATCCGCGGATGACACATCTGCAGGTAGATTCGATGTTGACAAACGCCGGTATGAGCAAGGACTATCGCAATATCTGTACGTTGGGCCGTACGTTCCGCCAGAGCCACCAACTTTCTCCGACGATATTAATCCGAATGGAAGCTCGATGACAGCAACCTTCTTGCCATACTTTGATGAGGCGAAGCGGCTTGCACGGGTCCCTCCTGAATATTAACCGTTCGGTCGACGACCATCGACCAGTTGCATGAACTGCACTGTAAGTGATATCTCGTGTAGAATGTAGATCAGGTATGTAGATAAAAACAACAAGTCGCACCAGACCCAGCTCCTATGGTAACAAGATCGTATTCATAGTCGGTCGACGACATTGTTCAGATTTCGAGCTCGAGCCGTTACGATGATAATGAAACAGCAAGAATGAGTCAAGAATCAAAGCAAATTCGGTGCTTTTGAAATTTTTTCAATTCCCCTGCTGGAACATATTTTTACGAAACTGTGCAACCCAGACTATAAAATAGCTCTCCCGCACGTCCTGAAGAATTGTCGTGCACAATTTCTACTGCTTAGTTTACACACATCTCTTCACTCAATTGAATGCCACATTACGTGAGCATATACTTCTCATGTGAGCCGAGAGCTGATTGGCGAACATGCATGATGTGCTTGACCGTGAACGGCCGCTTCAGAATTCATTCATCAGAATGGTCACTGTAGCAGGCCCGATGCTTCTGATGCAGCATAGTCGCTGCTTGTGATGTTCGTCTCTGCTTAGAGGCTGGTAAGCAATGTCAGTTCGTTGTCTGTAGAATTTTTTACTACGTTAACGTCATGCTTCAAGTCACAGATAAGTGTCGACGCGAGATGTATGCTTTTATGGTGCAAGTACGGGTGCAAACTCTGCCTTTTTCTGAGACATTTCAGCGCGATGTACTCGAGAAATTCAATCTGAACCCGTGGTTGTTCCCCACCCATTTTGATGACAACATCATTCCAAGCGGTGTCAACATAGGCGCAACTCCAAACGCAAACAGGCGTTACTTCACAGTGTTAACGTTGCTGAAAGCGCTTTGTTTTCCCGAGACTTTTGCCAGTGTTACTTACAGTGATCATATGCTTCACAGTCCATCGCACTCCGCCTGCCTGACACTGCAACATGGCACTCCGAGCTACTAAACTTTGCAGGGGGCGCGAGGAGATGCGAGGGCCACAAACAGTTTTAAGCAATACAGATAAGTCATGGGAAAGCATCACGCACGTCCAGGGCCTGTGGTTGTAGGAGAACAAAGCAAAGCGCCGGCTTCTTCCCACCCGCCCCAAAAACGGATTCAGCGGTCACAAATTGAAGATAATCTCTTTATAGTTGCGCCAAGGTGATAAAATCTGAGCCTATCAGACACCGATCGTCAGCAGATCCTTCAAACACAAGTCAACTCAATCGCGTACCGTCTGCATGGCCTCAAGCGCATTGTACAATGTCCTCGCTACCCTCATCACCCCCGAGTATCTACAGCAATTCGCTGTGCACACTCGGTTTACATACTCCATCATGAAGCCAAACAGCGAGGCAAGCACTCAACCACCTGGAGCACTCAACCCCATCGAACTCGGAATCGTCTTGGCTTCGAGCATCCACCATGGCACTCGTACGGAACTCAGGTGCTCGTACTCTGCGCCCGGGCATTACCAAGCAAACACTGAAATGTACAGTATGTCTTACAGGCCTCAGTATTGCACTCCCAGGCAAGAGTACACTGTGCCATGACAAGATCTTCAGACAGTTGAACTCGAAAGCATTTTTCCATCCACCAACATGGTATCAACCATTGTCTGGTATGTCATTGGTAGGACTACTTGTAAAGAATTCCAGTACGACCATGCAAGCGAGCAACACAACAGTAGAACACACCTACACCCATACACTCAACTGAACATGTCTCTCTTAGCCCAATTGTAACTACAATGCAAGCATATCCTCACGCATACCTTGGCACCACACACTCCAACATTCTGTCTGGATCCCAAAAGATTCATACAAGTGCCTTGTGATGCAACTTCTTGCGCATAAATAACCTGATAGCTGGGACATAAAAACAGCTCGTAAACGCCAAGGACTTACCGAAAGGTTCTTCCCCTGTCTGGAAAACACTATTTCATCCAAGGGATGGGGAGAAAAATTGGTCTGAGCGGCAGGAAATCCGTCTTTTCACATGGAACATGCATGAATGTGCAAATAGCACCCACCCGACCTGTTTGGCAAACACTGGTCATCCACGCTGCCCATTATTCTGGGGCCATGGGAAACAATCGAGCCCCACTAACACTTTGTGCTCTTCACTTGAAGACATGGGTACTGGGCAGAGTTTCTACAGTATCCTCAAAATTCATACCGCTTAAGGGTTTGGGGTTGGCAGCATGTCAGATACGGATGCTGCGATTTGAGTGTGGTAAGGCAGACTTTGCCAAGCATCCCGAGCTGGTCATGATGGAACGATTGCGCCAATGATTCTCCTCCTAGTCACCTCGTACTATTCCGAGATGCTACTTTTGAAGCAATTGTCACGAAGTCCCAGCTTAAGTGCAGGCATACATAGGCAAAAGAGCCTACCGTGGGCTGTTTAACAAATGCAATTTAAGCAAATTCTACTTATTGATGCAACAGTATGAGGTATGCAAGCACGCAAACAAGAACAGTGTGAAATGGAAGCCTGTCACTATTGATCATCCCCATCACAGAGCAGGCTAATATATATATACCCATTGGGTATATATATATTATGTATATATATATGTTATTTATATATTATGTATATACCCATTGGGTATACGGCAGCCAAGAGCTTGAG
>JAULKQ010001187.1:0-17518 GCA_032356285.1 Smithsoniella earleae
TGAGCTCGTCTGCAGGAACGCTGGTTTGTATGCATGGAAAACGCACGTGTTCGCAACAGTGACTAGAACCAATATCGAGTCGAGTGACGAAAGTTCTCTGTACATCTCCAAATGCAGAATTATGTGTCCACTGAAGAATCGCGTACCCAATTGTACCACTTGAGTTCAATGATTATTTCAATCTGCTGGGAGATCAGGAGTCGGAGGGTCAGCGTGGGGACAATGCAACGCAGGGGAAACTCACAGTATATACGTTTTCCCAACGTAAGTTACATGTAGTTCGTTTTAGTATGCGTGGAATGCATTTTAATGTCCGCCGCAAGGGCCAAGACTTGAACACGCTCAATAGACCATCGGATGCTGCCATCAATTGTTCGACTTCCCAATTTGCACGTCACGGCTATGTCGCGTGCCCTCAGTCTTTCAGAGCAAGCGTTCTACTTAACAAATATGGTAGTTATAAATCCAGTCATTCTGTAACAGCGTCTGGAAGTTGAAGTGGGACATATGCAGTACTACTGAAGGATAATGTTAGACAAGCTTTACAGGAGTGCACAAATAGCTGTCAATACCACCCAACCTGACTGTGATAGCCTCCAGTATAGCAGAGCTTGTGGCCTCGTGTCAAGCATATTCACATTCAACAACCTTTGTCATGGTTCCATGGTTATTGCTCGGAATGCCGAAGTCGACTCACAACACTGTGGAGTACTCTCCGTTGAACCAAACGTAGTTGTAATAAAGGGTATAGTGTCTTGCTGCTGAGGTATGAGCACTGATCACTTTCGAGTCATTGACAATTTGATCGTTTTGAGATTCGGTATTACTGATTGTGGCACTTGAGCTACTCAAGCCCCAATCACATGATAGACATCTTTTGTGCAACGACAATCACAGGTTGTAAAGCTAAGGGTTAGATTCCTCAGTCCTGATTATCTGCACTTTCAGTTTGAAGTGTTTGTAGGGAAGGTTGGAGTCCCTTGTAAACTTCCAAACAATGGTAGCAGACCTCACTGGCATGGACATGTCTAACGCTTCTCTTTTAGATGAAGCTACTGCAGCGGCAGAGGCAATGACAATGGCATCTGCAATAGCACGCGGCAAGAAACCTAGATTCTTGGTTGCCAGCAACTGCCACCCTCAAACCATTGCTGTGTGCCAGAGCCGAGCTGACGGGCTCGGGCTCAAGCTTGATGTTGTCCCTGTTGACAAGTTTGAGTTTGCTGCCGATGTCTGTGGAGCCCTTGTACAGGTAAACACCTTCTTTTTGTTTCTACCACAAGTTGTAGCTAGAGACACTTATGGTAGATATTAGTATGCATGAGTGGTTGGGTGTGAGCCAGCTCTCTGGTAAGGGATCGCCCTGGAGAGCGACAGGGCTGGCAGCATTCTACTACATGGGATTCACCATGGTAAACACTGCTAGTTTATCGCTGCATGAGTGAAGAGCCTGTGGCTCAACAGAAGCCTACTCTTTCTAGTTCTTTTAATACACAGCTTCTCTGACTTGTTGTGTGCTGCAGTACCCAGCTACTGATGGATCAGTGCTGGACTACTCTGCAGTTGCAGACGCTGCACATGCAGCAAACGCCAAGCTCTGCGTTGCAGCTGACCTGCTGTCTCTGACCCTACTGAAGCCCCCGGGGGAGTGGGGGGCTGACATAGTGGTTGGATCAGCTCAGCGGTTTGGAGTCCCAATGGGCTACGGTGGCCCTCATGCTGCCTTCCTAGCCACGTCCAGTGACAACAAGCGCCTGATGCCTGGTCGCATCATTGCTATATCGAAGGATACTACTGGTAAGCCGGCATTGCGCATGGCCATGCAAACCAGGGAGCAGCACATCCGCCGAGACAAGGCAACCTCCAACATTTGCACTGCTCAGGTGTGTTGGTCCGCTTGATTCTCTACACCGGATTTGGGTGTGCTGTGTAGTGAGCGGCATGGAGCAGGTGGTTTGATATGCGTTGTAAGCTGTTCTACAGGCGTTGCTGGCGAACATTGCGGGCATGTATGGTGTCTACCATGGGCCTGACGGGCTGGTGGAAATCGCACAGCGCTGCCACAGCTTTGCTGCGATTCTCGCTGCAGGTGCTCAGCGGCTAGGGTTTGCCACCCCTGCAGCGGAGAACAAATTGTTTGACACAGTCTGCATTGATGTTGGCGACAGCTCGTCTGTTTGTGCTGCTGCTGCTGCTCGTGGAGTCAACTTGAGGAAGCTGAGTGACAGCTGTATCACTGTGTCTGTTGATGAGACTACTACCAGTGGGGATGTGAACCTGCTGCTGGACATTCTCGGCCAAGCTAGCACACATGGAGCTGGCGCTGTGACTGTTGAAGATCTTGTCGGATCTGTGGACACAAGCATCCCTGAGGCGTTCAAGCGGACATCAGAATTTATGACCCATCCTGTGTTCCATGAAAACCGCAGCGAGCATGACATGCTCAGGTGTGTATACTACTGCTGTCTGTTGCCCTGTTGTGGCACACCAATTGGTTTAGTTCAGCTTGGTTCATCCTCAAAGCATCTAATCAAATCTGTTCTTTGGTAGACTCTTGAGGTTTGCAGGTATTTGAAGTACTTGGAAAATCGTGACCTCTCTTTGTGCCACTCCATGATCCCGTTGGGATCCTGTACGATGAAACTGAATGCTACTTCTGAAATGGTGCCGATATCCTGGCCAGAACTCGCGAACATGCATCCTTTTGCTCCAAAGGATCAGGCAGCTGGGTACACTGAAATGTTTGACGACCTCAGCCAGCAGCTCTGCGAGATCACAGGCTTTGATTCTGTGAGCCTTCAGCCTAACGCTGGAGCTGCAGGTGCGGATGCATGCTCCTGTGGCATAGCATTGCTATGTGGCTGTGAGATTGGCTCTGTGTGGACGTGCTTGTTTTGGTGCAGGCGAGTATGCAGGGCTGATGGCGATCCGTGCATACCATCAGTCTCGAGGCGATGGGCACAGGAATGTGTGCATTGTACCGACATCAGCACATGGTACCAACCCAGCTTCTGCTGTGATGTGTGGGATGCAGGTGCTGCTTCCTGTGGCGTACGCATTGCTGTTGTGTCTTGGAGATTGGTTTGAAAAAACTGGGAACACTGTTGGTGTGTGAAGGTGGTTGTGATCAAGAACAAGCCCACTGGAGAGGTGGATATGGACGATTTTAAAGCTGCTGTTGAGAAGCACAAAGAAAAGCTGGCTGCCTTCATGATCACGTACCCGTCAACGTACGGAGTGTTTGATAACGAGATTGGAGAGCTCTGTGAAATTATTCACAGTAATGGTGGGCAAGTTTATATGGATGGAGCTAACATGAATGCGCAGGTGCATTTAGCTGTCTTTTTCTATTTGGCCACAGTGTGTTCAGATGGTTGCAGTACTGAAGCTGCGTGTTGTTGTAGGTCGCTGTTACAGCTCCAGGTATTATTGGTGCCGATGTGTGCCATCTTAACCTGCACAAGACCTTCTGCATTCCACATGGTGGAGGTGGCCCGGGCATGGGCCCCATTGGTGTGAAATCCCATTTAGCACCGTTCCTACCGTCTCATCCTGTTGTTCCAACTGGTGGTTTGCCAGCACCTGATGCTGCGCTCCAGCCGTTTGGGACAATGGCTGCTGCACCCTTTGGGTCAGCTTTGATTTTGCCGATCTCGTTTGCGTATGTGTCGATGATGGGGTCAGATGGGCTCAAAGAAGCCACCGAGCACTCGATTCTCTCTGCGAACTACATGATGCAGCGATTGAAGGATCACTACAGAGTGCTGTTTACCAATGAGAATGGACGCTGCGCACATGAATTCATCATTGATCTTCAGCCGTTCAAAGACTCTGCTGACATTACTCCGGATGATGTTGCAAAACGCCTCTTAGATTATGGCTTCCATGGGCCGACTATGTCTTGGCCCGTTCCGGGCACACTTATGATCGAACCAACTGAAAGTGAACCAAAACGCGAGCTGGATAGGTTCATTGAAGCAATGACCTTGATTCGAGCTGAAATTGCTGACATCGAGTCTGGCAAGGCTGATAGGGCCAATAATCTTCTCAAGAATGCCCCTCATCCTGCCACTGTTGCAGTTGCTGAGGAGTGGAATTATCCTTACTCTAGAGAGACAGCTGTGTATCCTGTACCTGCCTTGAGAACAAATAAGTTCTGGCCAGTTTGCACTCGTGTAGATAACGTTTATGGTGATAGGAATGTAGTTCCCAGATGGCCCAAGCCCCAGTAAATTTTGCTGTTGAATTAACATGTCGTTCATTCAGCTCATTTACTATTATACGTTGGTTTTCACTTGTAAACAGTGAGTAAGGGACAAGTTGTCCTGTCATACCACTTGCTGGTAATTCTTGTTGATCATAATTGACACATGTATCCAACACGTCACTAAAACTCCAGACAACTCCCGCGAAATACCATCAACAGGTGTTTCAATTTAGCAGCAGTGCACTACCTCTTGTAATGGATTAGGACACATATCTAACGGCATGTAACTAAGACGAACTTGAATTAGACATGATGACAAAGTAGAAATTGAGTCTTCACGAATAGATCTCAGCACACGACTCTCGCTAATCAATTTGACACCGTACATTCACTCGTCAGGCTGTGCTCAGTACCAGTGCATTACATTAGCTTCATTTGCCATTAATCGGCTCTAATATTTCCCACACATCGTGTGCATGCTCTCCATGCGGATTCGATAATCGATCTGCGTCAATTCGCTGCGAGAAATCTGCCTGGAGAATCTTTGTAATGGAAGAGAGGGGAACACAATGTTCGTGTCCCGCCTCAACCCACACAGTAACACCCGCCCTCTCTGAAGTCTCAGATTGAACAAGCTGCTGGATAACCACGTTCTCAGTAGTTGAGTCTAGAGATTCTACACGGCCCACCAGTGCGTCCGTATCTAAATCCGCTGGTTTTGCCATTGCTTCGACGGGAGGAGGCTCAAAAACAACAACATCGTTCTCCTGCGCAACGAGGAATAGTTCATACTTCGACTATCGGTTTCAACTGATAGTGAGGAAATAAGGATTCGTTAGAGCCTATACTCCCAGCGCCCATACAGCGTCTACCCACCTCAACAGCGTATGCTATGCATGCCAGCCTTCCTGCCCGCGAATTTATTCGGCGAATGCTTGTATTTGAGCCTTGAGGAGCATGGGACAGTAAAAAATTTCTTCTCCTCACCCCTTGCATCACACGAGTAGACAGGTGAGTTAGGAGTGACAGCTCCAGCCAGAAGGCAAAATTGTATGAAGTCGACTTCCTGCGACGTCTTCTTTATGAACAAAACGGGAATACCGGAATTAAAAAGCAACCTCAAGACTTCAAAATTTTCAACATATCTTCACAAACCGTAGCCTCTTGGTGTTAGCAGCATTGTACGACCATCCATTAAACATGAACCTGTCGCGGACGATGACCAGCACAACATTCTTACACCCACGCTCGAGGGTAATAGCATCCCAATGATTGCTGTTCTGCTAAACTAGTAGATATCTTAATAAGTCTGGGGTCTCCGTGTAGTTGGCTCACAGCGGAAAGTGCCAATGCATGCTCACTGTGTCTACATACCGTGTACTGCTCCAGAGTTGTGTATTTAAATGAAGGGAGATTCACTTTTATCGGGGGAAAGAGATGGAACCTGTATCCGTTAGATCATGAGACTTAATGTCATTCCGCTGTGCTTGTGACAGGTTCTGTGACCCTCCTTCGCTGCACGATTAGACGATTGCAGAGCTTAGCTTCTTATCCCCATGAGTCTCGGTTACAAACGACTTTGTCACATTAAATCCTTTTCATACCGCTCGAATCGTTGTAGGGAAAATATGTACAGAGCTAAATGCCCACTGTAGTGCCTTGTAAACAATACACTCCTAGAGCTAAACTTAATATGATGCTCGCGGGAAGCCTTAGAAACCAAGAATTATGAAATATATTTGCAGGAAAGTTGCTCACGGGACGGCAAGCATTAGTCTAGAAGAATCAATCCATGCGTCGTTCATCACAACAGGAACAGTATTCAAGACACATGATGGAACTTCATTATATGCCATTCATAATCGTTCTAATGGTTTCACACTCGCTTGCAATAGAGAATTTTGCGCTGAAAAAGTATCTTGCATTGTAATCCACTCTGTTCTCAGATCTGGTACATTCCACCTTTGAAGATAAGGAATGTCAGTCTGGAGCACGATGTACCCTGCACCCAGATGTTGATATAGCTTGATAAGCAGAATCAACGGCAAGTAAAGGTGCTGGTTGGTAGGATTATATACCAGTCCCGATGATTTTGACACCCGCTGTTACGTTGCGTTCAACCTGCACGGAGCCCTCAGAATACGCTCGAGAATTGTTAGGATAGCTTTTGACGAGAATCTTCGAAATACTCTGAAATCATCTTCATGCCAAGACTCTACTTTCCTAGAACGCGAGTTTCGTCACCATTGAACTGACTAGGACAAGACTCAAATCTTCACAGCAACGTAGTATTATCTTGGCAAGTGCTTGCGGCTTTCCGCAAAGCAATTGTGGACATTCCATTTTAGCAAAGGGAATAATTAGGCAATAATGTGTCTCCGGCCTTTTTTATGGAACACGATCAGCTTATCTGGGACCTTGGATAAAACTCAACCCAATGAACTAAGTAAATATAACTACGCGAACAACTCAAATAAGTTGTGCTATAATACTGATGGATGTTAAAAAAGAGGTGGCAAGAATCCAAGAAAACCAGTTGCGTCGCTGGTGTTTTGTTAATGATTCTCGAACATGCAGAACTTGAACCGGAGCATGGATGGCATCGTTGGCTTGTAGCGCATACAAAACCATTTTTTTCCTTAACGAAACACAGTTGGTATTGCAAACTATTTATCATAGGTTGTGTGGTTGCTTAGTGCCAGTATCTCGCAGTAGCAGGGAAGGGTAACACTAAGTCGTGCAGTCCCCCAGGGCAGTTGAGGGAGAAATATGAGCCTATGGTTCAATTCGATTTGGGGTGTTCATACAAGTATCGATGAGCAAAAGCTTGGCACTGGCTTGGCCGAAGAGGGCCTGGATGCCCAGACGAAAATCCTGTACATCATCATCAGCGTTAGCCTCGTGCTTATGGCGGGGCTCATGTCAGGGCTAACAATAGGTCTTATGGCAATGGATGAAATGGAAATGGAGGTGGGTGAGCAAATCCATCGTGTCGTTCTGAACATGCCTTCGGTGTCAAACTGGGACGTGGTTGCAGGTACTGAGGCGCAGCGGTGACGAGCGCGAACGTATGTATGCAGCCGCAATAGCTCCAGTACGTTCTTACAAGAACCTTGGATTACCAGTTGGGGTATATGGTGCCGTCAGGGATTACTGTGGTGTAGCCCTGTTGTACATGATGTGTGTGTTTGTGCTTCCGGCGCGCGTACGAATACGTGCTTCTTATGCAGTTACTAAAAAACCACCATTTTCTCCTTTGCACACTGGTATTATGGAATGCTGCGTCTATGGAAGCGCTCCCTCTTTTCCTGGATCAGCTTGCTGACCCAGTCACGGCCGTGATTTTGTCAGTAACAGTTGTACTTATATTTGGTACGTCACATCCTACTAATTAACACTTGATACTTGCCAGTATCTGCGGGCACTTATGCAACGTGCGAGATGTCTGGCGTGTCTGCAGTTTGATTTGAATCCAAAGTAGATGCTCTTTGCGTGTTCGTATCCTACTTCTTGGGTTTCTATGAACGCCGGCTTGTGCGCACTTCAATTCTGTTGACGCATAGAAACACCTGTGTTTGTGACACTTCGACATCCAGGGCAGCGAGCTCATGTGAGGCGTAAGTTTAAGTTGTAAGCGCGCACCATGGTTGAGAAACCGTGTAACAAATACATAAAACGGGTGAATCTGCACATTCAGGAGAAATTGTCCCGCAAGGAGTATGCACCCGATATGGCCTGGCTGTGGGATACTACGCATCTTGGTTAGTTCGGATTTTGATGTTTCTCGCAGCCCCAGTCGCATGGCCTCTGGGAAGACTTCTGGACGCAATTTTAGGCCACTCGCCCTCTGCACTATCCCGCGGGCAGCTTGCACAATACGTCTCTCTGCACGGGCAAGACGAGGGCTTCGCAATCTCTGGTCAAGCGCTGACTTCAAACGAAACCAAGCTCATAAATTCTGCCATGGAGCTGACATCTAAGACTGCTAAGCAGGCAATGACTCCACTTGACAAGGTGTTCATGATATCCGTCGATGCTGTCTTAGACGTCGAGCTGCGCGCAACCATTCTCCGCCTGGGCCACTCCAGAGTCCCAGTGCATGCAGCCGGGGATCGCAAATCCATCGTTGGCCTTATACTTGTGAAGGAGCTCCTGATGGTGAAGGTGTGAAAAGCAACGACTCACCTTGCAGTACTTTCCACCCAGCCAGCATTTCAGCCACATGACATCTACATTCTCTTGTACTCAGGAGCCATGCCTGGTATCAAAGCTCAATCTGAGATCGCTGCCAGCGTTAAGTGCTTCCATGCCTATCTGGGATCTGCTCCAGCTGTTCAGGATTGGCCGCACGCACATGGCAGTGCTATGCGAGGCCAGTGAAGGTGCGACTGCTGCTCTTACTGTCCAAGTAAACAAACCCAGGCCACAGAACCATCATGTGCAGAGCAACGCAGTGTCGCCATCCGCAACTTAGAGACGATTGGTTTCAGTGAAGACGTATATGGCGGCGCATCGACCTTCAACATCGGTGGCTCTGACTCGACGACCTCCAAGATCTTGCAGAAGCAGTGCGCGCCGTCGTTTCTTTTCAGCTCTGGCGCTTGTCAAAGCCTCACGGGCATCACTTGCGTGCAGTCGAAATCAAAATCAGGGCGAGCAGGACATGCTGCCGGCGGTAGGAATGGCGTATGAAGATATTCGGGACATGTTTGTTCATGCGACAATCGGCAAGCCTGTGGGGGTTATCACCTTGGAAGACGTCGTAGAGGAGCTGCTGGGCACTGAGATCATTGACGAAACGGACCGCTTTGTTGACAATCTCATGAATAAGAAAATCAACGCCAAGGAGCTGTCGGAGAGCCTCCCACGGAAGCTTCAGGCCCTACTAAAGCTCGGCGTTTTTACGGCCACGGTTCGTAATTCAGCACGAAATCAAGCTGGGGACGGCCCCCTGGCGCCGCTTCTGCAACCGGAGCTCACCACATCCCAAGTCCCCGGCCCTGCAACACCGACGAACCGGCCAGACCAAAGCCACGTTGAATCCGGGCATGTATCTGTGGATGTTTCCCCAACCGCCACCACGCCCAAGAATGCGCCCAGCCCACTGGGTCTCAGAAAAACGGAAGGAGCTTTGACGTCCACAGCTGCTGCTCACGAAGTCGGCGCAATTACACTTGACAAGGTAGAAAAGCAGCCAGAGCCCACTGCTCTGCGCGCCGTTGCAGGTAATTCGACCAGCGTGTTTGTCTCCCAGCCCCCGATTAGCTCGGGTGGTACCGGCACGGGTGCGGGGACCCCAAGGCGGCGCGGCGGCTCGTTCATGAGCACCAAGCGTAGTGCGTCGTGGCACTTGCGAGACAAGGTGCTTTCTGGGCTTGTAGTTCCGGGAACTGAAGGCGTAGCTAGAGGACCTACCAGCCCCCCTATGACGAGCCCAGATGGTCCTGGCACATCCCAGAAAACTGCGTTACAAGAGGTTGAGATCGACCAGTGTTAGAATGACACCATCTTTGTCCACTTGAATTTGTTGTGCCGCTGGATTGTAGTGAATGAGTGTGTAGCATAAATACGGTATCCATGGCATTGCCTCGTGATGTTGCTGGTGCTAGAGTTAAGGAGTTCAAAGTTCTGTTGATTCACACATGTAAGTGGGTCGTCTTGTTTGGCAATCGTCCTCGAAGTCGTACAATGTTCCTCTTCGGTATGTTGACCGTAGTTTGTGTGATGAGCAATCTCCCGAGTATTTCGTGTGTGAACTTGTTTTTTTTTAATGATTGTTTACGTATTTCCTGCCTGAGTATCTGGGGGACATCCGTAGTTGGAATTGCATCCCGCAACGCAACGTCCTTCTCTTGTGCCATTCTGGTCTGAGCAGGCGTAGTGACCGGCACTAACTAGAAGAATGCGCGGAGATACCTGTTTATGGACCTCTCAAAGCTTGGGAAGTGGACCTTCGAGGAATTGTCGCTTTCGAATAGTTAACACCCCGCGCTTACAATACATGTAGTTCTTCTATCAGGCTAGCGCACATGAGTTTCGACTGTCACCAAGTGAGCTGACAATGCGTCTAAATTGTGTAACGTGTTCTGTAGAGCAAAGGAAACAAAACAATGTGGAGAAGTATGGATGTCTATCATGTAGACCTGAGATGCTGACACAGAGCCATTTAGTTCGGTCGTGACACTGCGGACAATCGTCCACCCGCCGACATGAGAGCATAGCATTTGAGCCTTGATTTTGCAAAGGGTTAGCTTGATCTTGCCGTAGGAACCTGAATAACTGGAACCCCGGATTCGCACACAGCGCTTTTATCATGGACGTCCAGAAGCTTTATTTTCCAGCTAGCGCACAACCGGACATAATTAGATCTGTCCAGAAAGATAAGTTCTGTCTCGGTCTCGTTGAAGGGGCCTTACGGGAGGTTGTACATGCAAACCTCGGACCAAGCGCTTTAGTGAAGCACGGGGATGCTATTCGAACTACCTCTTGCTTAGTTTACTATGCTTGTACCACTGGTAAATTTTCTCAACTTTGCAATATTTTGATGATTGATGAGAGCAAGGTACTGTAGAGAATTTCTTACAGACAGACACCATGACTTGCAGGCACAGGCGAGCAAACTCTTGGAGAAGAGTTCTGCGACATTTTGCAAGTATCATCCAATAAGCTCTTTCCAAACATATACTCGCGATTATTGCTGGTGTTATTGCACACGTTAATTCCAGTGTTCCAGGCACGAGTACATGCAGCAGAGCTCGCGGACGAAGATGAATGTGATTCCGGCAATGCAGGCCAAATTTCTGGTTCAGATGATGAAATTGCGCCGATAGGAAAAAGTTCTAGCGGAGCCAAGCATCATGGCCTGTCTGAACTAGAAATATCCTCTGCGTTCAACTCTGCCCACGACTTAGCTGACGTACTCCTGTCAGATATTACGCCAGTACCCGCAGATACACTAGCTACTCCACCTGACTCGAATTTAGATGGCCCTGTTGCTTCACAATCAGGAGTGAGCAGCCCCATACACCCACATATTAAGGCACAAGACGGTGGTGCGAAGTGGAGCACCCCTGAGGTACGGTCAGTGCAGCAGCAGCCTCCGCCTTCAAATGCATGCTTACTACAACGTTTAAAACCGATCTGCACGCGCTTCTATGCGCGGGCTTTTGCCCCTTGGAGTTCGTTTTGGAAGTCTCGTCGCGTTCTTCAAGCCATCAAGTGGCTGCCTGTTGCAGCCCAGATACACCTGGTGTTGTTCTACGTGTTCGGACTGTATTTCGAATTTCCTAAGAGGCTGGCGGGAATCCAGTACATATACTTCGGGTCTTCTCAAGCTCCACGGAGGTACTTCGGTGTTGTGGGCGTGCTACTGATGGTGCAAGTCCTGGTCAACGCTAGAAACACATACAGGTGAGGATTCAGCTCTAAATTTCTTGTTTTGACGGCATTTTGATATTCCAAGAGAAGTAGGCACCATCCATCAGTAGTGATGATATTTTCTTCACAAAGTGGATGCTCTGCGCAGGTCCCAGTTTAAGCAGCCTGAACCAGATGCTAGTGATCAGCAGCATCTCATCGTCAAAACCCCTGAAGTTCACACTGAGGACTCACATCAAGATCCACCAGAACTGCATCCACAGTCTCTTGGAATCACTGATGTTGTCATGCCTGCACCGGCCAGGACGCTTGCTCCATGCCCACTGTGCTTTGCAGAGTGCTCTACACCAACATGTCTGCCGTGCGGGCATATCATGTGTTGGAATTGTGCTGTAGAATGGTGCTTACGAAAGCCTAGTTGCCCAATATGTCGACATGCTGCGCCCTTGAATGAGCTTATTCCCCTTGTGCATGCATTAGTATAATAGCAATTATTATACTCCATTTCTTTTCCAGCTATGCACTTCTTTATGTAAAGTTTTCACTTCAAAGCATATGATTTGCAGTTGTCAGCATCCTGGATCTGCTAATGATGCACTATTGTTCAGCTGCCCTTTATCATGCCCTACAACAATGGCAGACGCACTGCCTCATCCATTACCTTGCATGGAACACCTTTCAGACTCTCTTGTTAAGCACAAGGAACCTGTAATGCAGCCCTGCTTATAAAAATCACAACTTACCCTGTCAACATTCACAGGATTGCACACGCAACAGATTCACTGCTGGCACTTCCAGGCTGTCTGCTGAGAGTAGCACCATGATGTCGGACGTCGTCGTTTTCACGTTGATTCCTCAACAAGCGATACTGCCAAGAAGTGGGCCAAGACGGGGGTTTTAATAAACAGAAATTTTGATACATCTGAATAAGATCATCTTGGATCTGCGAGCTTGGCCTGTTTCGGAGCTGCGTCACCTTAATACTGGAGATTCCTCCTAAACAATGTATCTAACCTCATATCACTCTTCTCTGCGCACCTGAACGACGGATGAGATCTCGAAACTGAGCTCTACCCACTTACTCTATATCCTTATTTCCGAAAACCTATATCCGAGACACGTTTTAAAGATCCGGACGGGCTATGATTCTTCATGTGTTTCAAAGAGTTATCGCCCGTATGCTTGGGGATCTGACTCGACAACGTCAGCCAGTGCAAGCACGTGCAATCTGCACAAGCCCTGTTCTGTACACAAGTGAATCCGAGTCACTCATTCACAGATTAAAAGCATATGGAGGAATGTGTTCAGCCTGGAGTTACACGCTGGTGCCACGGCGGCAATTTTTAAATAATGCTGCATGTTGGGGGAAGAAGCGACTGTGAAACTCTTGTCTTGTCTGGGCTTTGTCAACTCTTACACGTGGTGGCTCTCAGATAAAGTTTGATTTATTCGTACACATTGATAACGCAATAATTTAGATACGATACATTAAAGGCCATGAAAAACTAGATGCTGGAAGTGAAGTAGCCCAGGGGTGCCTGTCCGTGCAACGCCGTGCGCGCAATCGATTGCACTCGACAGTGGGACATGCATGCTCACAATGCAATCTTGTGAGAATCTTGTGACGAAAGTCTCGTTTGTGTACACTTGTAATTCAGACTAACGCATATTCCGACCTTTCGTCTGGCCAGAGCTCTGCAGGGCTGGCGCGCCATGAAGTTCAACTTTGCATGTGCTTGCATCTTAGTAGAGCTGGACAGGATTCTTTCTGTACTGGGCTTGAGTCTACCTTCTACCCTGACTACACGACTTGCTGAAATGCTGCACGATACTTGGGCGATCTGTCTTCTGTTCTGCAACTTGTTTGGCTTGACTAAGATCAATCTGATTAGTCAGGCAACACTCCAGTGTACTGTTGCGTGAATGAGAAACTGCCTTTTCGTCCTCCATGAACATTCCTAAGCTGTGAATAGGGCAAACTGAGGAGAGCTCAACACTAGGGACCTGCTATACGTGAAAGGGACGTTTAACAGGTATATATAGTTTTCTTGGATTTGCACAACGGCTTTCAGTATTTGTCGCACATCTGGAAACTAGTCAGCACACTGAGTGTGCGCGAAATCTCCCTCTTTCGAGGTGTAGAAGAACTTAAGTGATACCTGTAGTAAACAAATAATTTTGATCCTACACATTGAAGCTTGAGGTATAAATCTTGGATGGGAAGAGGGAGCACGCGTGCTTATCCATGAATTTCTCCCGTACTCGCATCGTTTCTTCCCAACGTGCAGAGTAAATTATTGGATGCGAGAGCAAGGAAAGTTTGATTGACATATAACGTGCAAACGCTAACCAATTCAACCACACGACATCAGCAGAAAAAGTGGGTAACGAGTCCTTAGTTGAGAAAACATGGGGCCCATTGGGACGGCAATTGAACAAAATAAAGCACTGGAAATTGTTACCATGCAATGTAGAGTCACAAGGGACATCAAGATCCCTTGCACCAGATCCTGAAACCAAAAAAACATTTGAACGTATCCAGGTCCGATTTGTTTGGTTATGGATGCTCGGTTTACAGTGTAGCGTAGCGGGGTCAATTAGAAGCCATATCCTTCTTCTTTCAACCAGTGCTCCTTGAGTTCTGAACCTGTTAAGTACATGTATTAGAGAGCGAAGTTTTTTTTTCTTGGCTACTCTGCAGACGTTTGAATAACGTTGTATGGCCAGCACCAGATGTGCATCAGATATGAGCGAGACACAGCAATCAGTTCAGAAAGGTAGCCGCAATCGAGATCAGAAGTTTCAGTATGATGAACGAGTTGCGCTTGCGATCATACCCGCCATGCTGGTTTTCGCAACCATGGCGGAAACAGCTGTGTTGTGGATGTTGGTGGTGTGCTCTCAGTTGAATGTCACTGAACTCCCGAGAGGCATACTGAAATTAATGAATCGCGTTATTTTAAACACCTATGGATTCCTGGATTGTTTGATATGATCACTCATGTCTCATTGGAAGCTATACTGGTCAAGCATGGAAAGATATGGGATGTAGAGGAAGTTTCTCTCCTTGCAATTTTCCATACAGATCTGGGTGCATTCAATCAAATCTCATAGCATCGGTATGACTGTCTTCAATCTGGAGTGTTGCAGGTTGGCCTCCTTGTGGCATACATGCTCGATACAAGCCGTCAAAAGGAGCTGGCTCTTGCAGCAACCTGGATGACATTCGCACTAGCCGGGATGACAGATAGTGTCGCAATCCTGGCTGGCCGGCACACTACCATGTCACTGCGCTTGGCTTTAGTGCTGACATCGCTTTGTGCGTTCCCGTCCATGCGAATCTTCGCCTCCTTAGCCTATCCAAACACACGGGGAGTGAAACGTTTTGTGATCTTACATATCGCGGCTTCTAGTATCTCAAATCTGATCATTGGACCATCTGTAAACCGAACGGGTCTGCGCTCTTGGTGCTTAAGTGCTGTCAGCGGCTGGATAACAGTTTCGGTTTGAAGCTACATAAATCCATTCATATAATATATTCCTTGAATGCCCGTTTTGCTTCCCAGGGCAACCTGGATTCTGTTTAGTTCAGGTGGTCCGGTACACAGCACAGCATCGGTGAGTCGTCCTGACCAAGGATAGACTCCTCGCCAAAAAAAAACCTATTGTCGTTACAACATCGTGAAATAGCTCGCTACGAGTACCGCACACCCGCAGGTGCCATTTAAATCGTGAGGAAAGATGGCTCCAATCCGCAGGTTGACCATCTCTGTTGGACAGTGTCCTGTAATCCAGCTTCTTAAGCGGATTCCTCGACTTCAATATTTACTCTGTTACTTGCTCCCTTACGAACATGCCCAAGCCTTACACGTCTAAACCGGAAGCGGCGTGTGAACATTTTTAGACGATGTACGAGCATTCAGAAGATCCCACACACAAACTAATTTTCGCAATACAATTCACCATCGTTGCGTTTCAAGTGTCACTTTTGCAGGCTTGATGTTTCTGACCGGATTGTGGGCATCTCTACAGTTCCGATTCCTGCCGCTTCAGTACCCAGTCCTAGCTCACGCTGCAGAGAACCTGCTCATCACCGCAACTCCACCTACTACAGCAGCAGTGCTGACACTGGCAACAGTCAGCTTCGCAGGCGATGACGCAGCCCCGTTCTACTGTGCGACCATATGCGCGACTCTCATCGCGCTGTTCGTCCCACCCCTGCAGCCCTCATTTCGAACCCGGGGCCGTATTGCTGCATCCACGACTGCAGGAGGGGTCTCACGGGGAGCGCCTGCTCCCATGATACAGAGCGTCGGGCAATCGGCAGTGATCGCAGTCACGTTAACCTTGCTGCCCACCATGCTTTACGCCGGAATCCACATGCGCAACATTTTCACAGAGCAGCACCTGTGGTCGCTCGTGCTTCTCACAAGCTGCTCCATTCTTTTCCTCACGCTGTGCCCCAAAGCCCTCTGGTGGCTGCCGAAGTCTCTCAACTGGGCCCAGATGGTCGCTTGCTTCGTGTCATTCGTCATCGCCACCGCATGCATCGAGAAGCAAGTTGTCGCAGTGGCGTTCGGAGCCTACGTCAAGCTGTATTCGCCGTGGAGCTGGATTGTAGTCACCGCAGGCCTGTACCTTGGCGGAGCGCTAGTAATCGCCTACTTTGCTGGCCTTCTTCCGCTCATCGATCCAGGAATCATTGGGGTAGGGTGCATTCTAGTGTGCACAGCCGGCGGTCTTGCTGTAGGGTTGCCCCTACACATTCTCCCCTTTGCACTGCTAGCTGGAGCAGGTGAGATCCAACAAGCCCTCCAACCATGTAGCTGTTGTGCATGCGCCTTACTCAAGAGCACATTACATCCCCCCTCCCTAAGTCCTCAGAAATATTTCAGAAAAGCTCGGTTTTTACCAATTCTTTCGCATTTTCCATGCGATGCGTAGCATAACGTACGCTAGCAGAGATCTGGTAATATGCGCCATTGTCAACATGTTTATTTTTCGCCAAAATTTGGCATAAACAACTCGAAGATTTGAACATTATAACGCCATGGTCAAACAGCGAGTGCCCCAGAGGCGGTGAAGTTATCGAGGAAAGTCTGTGCAGCTGATCAGTTACAAAGTGAATGATGTGAGTTGTAATCATCAATTCCTGGGTGTTTGTGGTACTCTGTTCTCGGAGGTTTGCCTGCCTGTGAAGTTCCTTTGCTAATGCTGTATGCAATGACGGGCGTACGATGTATAGCTTCTCTGAGACACAGTGTCCTGGAGCGCCCAGTGATGCTGGGCTTCCAAGGACATCTCACAGAACTAGACAGGGCAAATCAACTGGTGAATAGAGCCGTGTTTGTTGTAGTTCAGCCGACACAGTGGATGAGCTGTACGATACGAGTTGGTTCTTTGAAGGGGTCACGAGAAAGAATAAAGTATAATTAATTATATATGGTCACCGCAGTGAAACCCGAACAGCCGTATATCAGTAGACCGATCCCTGACCATCCCCGTGGCACTCCTATAAACAGGAGGTGACTCAATCCCGAATTAGACACAGAGAGGCCTGGCCTATTGCCAGGCCCCTGGTAACCACTCATGCAAATGCTATTGATTTGCTTTTGATGTCTTAGTAATAGGGTCTTACCAACAGGTACTCCCCTGATCTGGATATAGCTATTTTAGCCAAGGTATTTTGGGTTAGACACAGGTCGTAACAATGAGCAATACCAGGCCTTGGCCTGAGGTTGTTGTACTGTTTTGCTGTGAGGGGTTTGAGCAGTCAATTCGAGGTCTTTTCACACCACAGCCAGGTCCCTGGTGGTCAGCACCATATGCACTTGTGTCTGTGAAGAGGTAATGACATCGCTGTGTTTTGACACACTGTTTATGATCGTCGCTGATGATGGCTGCTTATAGCCGTGCTAGTTGGGACAAATTGGT
>JAULKQ010001198.1:0-17509 GCA_032356285.1 Smithsoniella earleae
AGCTGGGTCATGCACAGGGCTTATGGCTAATTTACTTACCAGGGCGAATTCCTATTCCAATTCACTCATGTACCAGCCTACAAGAGCTGATACAGTGCTGCATGTGCACCACCTCACCCCGAAGCACTCTCTGCAACTCACCGTGAAAGCCAATGCTGTCTGTTGCAAAATGGATTGCTCTGGGCAGCTTTTCTGCCGGGCTTTTTAGTATAGATAAATGGGGAATCGTCACGGTCCGGTGGACCTACATGCCAATACGGTACTGAGTGCAAACATTCACTGCATGACTCATCACCTGTGACCTGCAAAGTCGTGACATGATCAAGCCACCTTTTCACCCTTTTCCATACGTTGGCGCAAAAAGAAAAATTGCTTCCCCCTTACCCCGTTTAAAGGCGGCAAAAGAAGGAAAAAAAATCACATACGTTTCCCGTCACCCTGCATGGATTCAGCGTGAGTGCATTCAATACCGGCAGCAGTGACTTTGGCTGCAGCAGCACCCGCAGCAGCAGGAGTGGCACAGGCCAGAGTGGGCGTCACCGAGGGACTGATGGAACTGCAGCTCAGCGCACAGAACAGCTTCCTGCTGCTGCACAGGTCTCTCCGGCACAGGGTTGCCCACCTTGCCCGCTGCACAGAGCACGGGCACCCAGCCGAGGCTGCCCTGCAGTTGGTTAACAAGCCGCCAGAAGATCTGGACATGCCCCAAGTCCACCTGCCACATCAGCTGGGTGGACTGGGGTTCCTGAGCTTACTCAAGACAGTGCCACATGCAAGGCAGCTTTCATTGCGGCAGCTGCGCTCACCGGCCAGGCCATGTCATCCTGGCTCAGCCCAATTCAACCTGCTATCACCTGCAAATGCAGGTAGCCTGCAGGGGTACTGGCCAGCTGTTTCAAGCCAAGAGGAACCACCAGCTGCAGCAACCACCACCAAAGAAGTAAAGCAGCTGTCGAGTCTGGAGTAGTACTGGGTGTCTCGAGTGCTGGCAGAGTAGCAGCACAAGGAGCTCCTCACACAGTATCAGATGCAAGTGAGTGGCCAAACAAAACACTCAGCGGTTTGCCCACAAGCACCTTGCGCGGGTGGACACCCAGCCCACAAAAGACAGCTGGAAGATCGATGACACGGCCTTCCAGAGTGCACTCCAGGACATGCTCGGTGTCACACCACACGCTTCGCCTAGGTGTAAAGCAACCTGCTCGTGTGGCTACAGCGGGTCTCATCCCCACCGTGCCATGTCTTGCCACAAGCCAGATGGCTCTCGTACCTGACAACACAGCCTCATCCAAGGTCAGGTGCAGTACAGGTGTCACAAGGCTGGTTTTGATACAGTCACAAAACCAAAAGAGCTTGCGGAGAGTCTCAGAAGGTGAAGAAGTATCCAACAAGAGAGAGGGGATATCCTGGTGATGACTCTCAAAGACATCAAGAGCGTAGAGATGTCACTTGTTCATCCAGCAGGTGCTCAGGAGCACAGCAGGGCAAGTAAACACGCAGCATTGGCTGCAGAGAGGCGATTAGTTGAAGCACAGGCATGATGCACGGGAAGGTACAGATGGGTATTGTGTTGTGACGTTCAGTGTTGAATTGTCCAGTAGATTGGGAAAACCGGCAGAGAAGTTAATTCGTGACTTAGGGGCAATAAGGTTGTCTTCCAGCGGTTTTTCGGATGTTTAGGTCATAGCATCGGCCACGGATTTCAGCAAGGAGCATAATTTCTGTTGAGACAACCGCAAGGTTGCTGGTTTGATGCCTGATTTCGCTTTAACAGCTGTAACTAAACTGTAATAGTGCATCACCCAGTGCGGCAGTTTCATGAATACGCTAGATTCTTCAGAAGTGGAGTTCACTAGACACGAGATACATACATCTGAATCAATCACCTGTGACTTCGGCACCACCTCGTCGGTAAGCACACCCTATGTTACAGTGATGATGCACACAGACTGTTCATCTTACGGCAAGCGTCACTGTATGGTCCACAGCGCAGAGAAAAGCCATCTTTTGTCACTGGGTCCAGATTGCCCCTCAGCAGTGCACCTAGGTCTCTGTTGCGACCACCCTTATTGGCTGGCCCTTCTGCAGTTTGGTGAATCTCTGTCCCTGGGCTACTCAGGCATGGGGCACATGTACATCACGAAAGCGGAACAGGCGAGCAGGGGCACTGTCAACTGGCGATGACCTTCTTGGGAGACCTTTCTGCACTACCTACAAGCAGCAATATATGGATAAAAGGAACGTTAGTGTCCAGTGCTCAGGAAGGGGCCGCCAGTGCATTCCACAGCACCGGGAAGCTTAGCAGTGAGGCACTCAGTTCAGTTGTGATCAATGCACTCAGTGCATTCCTTATTTGTTCCTGCACTCAAGGGCACAACTACGTGATTTAGATCCACACCCGAAGACGTGTATCATTGGCACATCTGGTGGCTCACGCCAGCCCTTGCTGTTCGCATGGAAGCTCACATGCCTCCTCAAATCCTTTCCCCCACTTAAGCCCCCTTCCTGATCTCGCTTGCATCAACAACATCCTCCCAGGTGTTCCCTGAAAGCCTGATGTGACCACATTTGCCATCACTAGCGTCATGTCCGGGAAATCTGCCTCGTTTTGGCTCCAATGACTATGAAGTACTTTACCCCGTCGTCAATGAATCCCTTCATGTACACAGCCTGAAAGACGACAGCGATGTGTTCAGCACGTCCTGTCTTTCTGAATTCGTATGCTCTAGACTTGCTGGGTGCTATTCCTCAGAATTCTCCTTGTCGCTATAGCTTGCTTACGCTGCTCGTATGTGTCTGCTATCGTACGGCAGGGACGGCAGAACCCAGGACACTCCTCCACTGCCCACTTCCAAGTTTGGTCACTTATTGCCACCTATTTTTTCTTGGTTCGCACACTTTCTTCTTCAGGCCATCAGCTTGCTCAACCACAATCGCCAGCAGCGCTTCTATCACAACGGATTTGGCGCTTTTCGATTCGTAACTGTTGCTATTTAACCAAGTTCGTGAGATTAATACGAGATTAATAATTCACAGTAGTTGTACACACATTTCAGCATAAACAGTCCTCCTGTACTATGGTGGGTATGCAGCAGTTAAACCCTTAAGCCACAGGAGCAATGCTACCGATGAACTAAAAAGTACACTGCTCGGCTGGGAGAGGCAAGCCGGCGAGCAGGTCATCAGAGTTAGATCTGATCACGGTGGAGAGTTTGTGGAGTTCTCTCGGTGGAGTCACAGTAAAGGCATACAGCATGAGCAGCAACACGCTTGAGTCCACTGGGCACGTTGTGTTTAAGAAACTTAAAATAGCTTTTCTGAAGCCTGGATATCAGTAGGAGCATGCTTGCTTCGTCTTGCGACGAGACATTCGACAGAATTGTGGTTATCCTCTAGTCATAACCAACACGATGGCGCTGATCAACACAGCTAGTGTGATGAAATAGGCTCATTAGGAAGTACTGTGAAGAATTCCAGGCAGCTCCCGCGCGTCCAGACATCCTCGATGCCCAAGGCGCATGCTCCAATCAACACTTGCTTGCAAGTGAGCAGCATGAAGATGAAGGACGACTCATTCGTTAGGGCGCTTGTGTACCACCGTATTTTGAGCAGAAAGTACTTTTCGCCTGAGTGGAATCGGTAACGGAGCGCCTGTCAACATCCAGCACATGTACTGCACGATCACGGCATATCGCGGGTTTTTTGAACGGTTCAATTTCGTGACTTGCCTTGTCGGCCGTATTACTATGTCGAAGGGAACAGAATGCCTACCCCGGTCTGATGGGAGCTTCTTGCACTTGCTCTAGTCGTAGGAGACCGTTGGATAGACGAGAGCTGGTGCAGCTGTCGGTTAACGTATTTGAACGTTGCTTCTCACGACCCGTGATTGTGTAACTGAGCAAATTTCCTGTTCATAGACATTGCAATCTTATGTGATACACTGCGCCTTTGAGCCTTCCGGGCTAGCGATTTTGATAGAAATGACTGTTATTCAAGGTGCGTTAGATACTGAAGTGACTCTGCTAAGGTGGCTGCTTTACCGAAGCCCAATAAAACTTCTACCAAGTGCAGATGGTAAAGAAGATAATAAACCTCAGTTGGGCACTATCTCTTGTATGAAACAATACTATGGTACGCGATCCAATGCAAAACTGCTGTTAAATTGTATCAACTGTCCGATGCGAGCACAAATTCTGCCCATGCAGCTCACTTTTTCCCTCACGATTTAGTTTCAAGGTGGCTAGCGTACGGAAACGGTGCGTTCCTGGGGTATCTGAAATCAGTAGTTCTTGATTTAAAATTCCGATCTAGCTTCTGTACCACTATCTGAGCAAGACTACAAAAAGCAGGTTCAAAATTATCACAAGGAGATGCAACGTTTTTCAAGCGAAGGGAGTTTTGTTTCACATTGGATGGAGATATTTTTGCTCGATACAAGTCTTTCCAGGTGTGCTCAGCCGAGTGCGCAGTTATCGTTTATTCCAGGTCCGAAAAGTATGTCTTGATCTCGTATTCCAGAAGTCCGTATCATTGGGTTCGTCCGTATCATTCAGGACGGTCAGGAGTTGAGCGCTGCTTTAGTATCCAAGACACCTACGAAAATTGATATTGGGCCCGTTTACACCCAGGACCCGGCCAAAAGAGCAGCATATAAAGGAGACACGACTGCATTTGGGTTTAAACCGGTAGAGCGCGAGCTAGTTTTCGATATAGATCTCACAGACTACGACGATGTGCGAAACTCAGCATCTGGGACATCAATGTCGCGAGAATGCTGGAGTATCATGGATGTTGCCATCCAGGTAAGGATTAATCTCCTGTTTGACGCCAGCAGTCATCTCTTGACTCGTAAAAATGGTTTATCCGCTTGGTGGGAAGTATGAAAGCCATTCCCGCAAGCCGCGCTCGACAACACTGCTAAACCTTCTCACCATATTCCAGGTAGTTGACTCTAGTCTCAGGCGGGACTTCGGTTTCAAGCACATATTGTGGGTGTTTTCAGGAAGACGTGGCGTTCATTGCTGGGTGTGTGATGAGCGCGCGAGGAAGCTAGCAGACGAGCAGAGGGGGGCGATTGCCAACTATCTGTCTATCTACAAAGGACAAGAAAAAGGGACGCCAAATCTTGCTCTCAACCAAAAAATGCTGAACCATCCTTCTGTCGAAGGTGCATACGACACGCTTCTAAAGCATTGGGAGAAGGTAGCACCCGCCCAGTCACAAGGCGCAAGAACAGCGTATCAAGCTTCGAAATCAGAGCGTGGCATGCAGGTGCTGCGGGACCAGAAGATATTGTCCACTGAGCGCACCCGGACTCTGCTTTTGCAGATCGTTATCGACGGTTTCCTCGGAGATGCAGAGAGCCGAGGCTCGTGGGAAAAGAAGCTCGTCTCAGCAATTGAGCAGCACGAAGGCGAGCCGGATGTCGATATCATACTCTGGGACATGCTGAAAGCCCAGGTGCGTGACATCATCGCATGATTCTGGGTCGATTGTCAACGCATCGTACGAAGTAGAGATGACATTACATCCTATACAGCTGTTACAACAGTGATTAATCAGATTAGGCTGTATCCGCTGTGGTTTTGCTTCGTTATGTCCCTGTTCTCTGTGTGTTTATGCAATCAACTGTGCAGGCGTCACCAAAGAACAGGAACCACTTCAAGTGGCAGTGCGGGCTACAGGCAGCAGTGTTTGCTTTTGCATACCCCCGGCTTGATGTCGAAGTGTCAAAGAAAATGAATCACTTGCTGAAGGTGCGATGGGGCCACTCTACCCCAAGTTGCATATTACCATCAATTCTTCCTTCTGAAAGACTGTCATCTGCTTTGTACGTACAAAGATTCCATTTTTGCAGGCGCCTTTCTGTGTCCACCCAAAGACTGGGAAAGTTTGCATCCCAATCCAGGTGCAGCGTGCTTCAGAGTTCGACCCCCAGGATGTCCCAACTGTTCAAGAGCTTGTCAAAGTGCTGGAAGATGTCAAGAGCAGCAAGGGCCAAGTAGCAGTGCGCTGTCGCTTCCCAGGTGGCATGGGCTCTGTACATTTGCCTTCTGGTCTGCTTGTAACTAGTGCTGGTGGCCTGCAGGATGGTGAGGCGTTGAAGGCAAGTAGAATGTGGCCGATTCTTCAGGAATTCGAGACCAGTTTTCTAGCTCCACTAGAGAAGGAATCGAAGGCATCCCTGCTCGCATCTGCCAGAGAGAACGATGCTCGAAGCTTGAAGTGGTAAATGATATCAATGGTGCAATCAAAAGGGGGTACTGTAGTGTGACATGGTCGTGTGTGTAAATGATATCTTTCAGATGTTCAAGCATAGCAGAACAAAACAGCAGCATGGAACATCACTAGAAGTCATGCACGCTGCCACTTTGTGCTTGCCTGTGGGAAGTAGCCAGGACAACCACTCAACGTACGCCTTGAGCGTATATCCAAGCCCGATAATGTATCATACAGCCACTAAGTTGCCCGATAAATGAATCTGAAACGAGACACCATTATAATTGAGCACTCCAAAGGCTGTTGACGCGAACCTCCGTGTGAGACCTGGGTGACGCTAATGCGAGCAAATGTCTAATCAGCATTAAATGGAGGTTTGAGGGCCATGTGCTCTGAAGGTACATAAATATGCTTATCTCTTCGATACCTCAGTCAGCACCATTTCTGGCTCCTTAATAGAGTTCTATTTCACACACTCCACCAAACACCACTAACACTTGACGGAACATTGTGAATTAACAGGGACGACACTGATGTTTCAAAGTGAGTTGATTACATGCCCACAAATAGCTCGGTAGCATCGAGCTCAATGCTTCATTTTGAACCGTCATTGCCTGTGTTAAGATGCAGCACTCTCACATCTTGTGCGGACAACTATCTCGAAACTTGAACCATCTGCTTCCAAGATCTGCATGAGGGCACCATTTGAATAGTTGAATGCTGCACACCGCACAACAGTAATGCAAAACAGCTGATCTTGAATCAATCAATTGGTTTCAGCTTTGTTGGCTCCACAATGTTCAGACTTTGGTCGCAACACATCTTGTAACATGACACAATGTCAACCACAGAGTTCCCACAAAAGCAGAAATGTTTTATAGCTCTTGGATATGTCTCTAAAAGAGGATTATCTGGGAAGGGGTGTTACACCAATGTACTAGAATGGTCTGAGAACAGTCTCCGTGCACTGCAGCTCATGACACAGCCCAGGTCAGCGCATTCTTGAGGAAGTGGCACAAATTCTGGCTTGGGAACATTGTAGGTTACAAGCACTATGGAATTTCAAAACATCTGCTGTAAGTTTTAGCCAACCCTTTAACACTTCATGCACAGCTTACAAATCGAACCTCAACTAGGTCTTAAGCTTCGTAAGTACAATTTAGGTGCCATTTCCACCGTTGCCTGGTGTTCAAGTGTGCTGTGTGAGATGCAGCAACTTGTGGCGTCGGAGAAATACATACTATGCATATCTGTTATTGTTTGGGGTCTAGGTGTCTTTCTGGTAGATGCAACTTCTGTTGTATGTTCTTGGCTCCACGTGCCACTGGGAAGTGATTGAAGCTCGACTACTCAGGAGACTCCTCTTAGCTACATGTGTTCCCAAACTGTATTTTCGACATTCAGAATAACGTTTCAAGGCTATCCTACTGTTGTTTCTGGACAGCGGCGTCTCCCAGCATGGCAGGCCACGCAAGCACCAGAGTGCTACTGCCCGGACAGGCTTCTTCACGTATGCCATTCGGTGGAATACAATCATCTGATGATCACTGCCTACTCCACTACACAAGGAAACGCATTCGTACGATGATGTTAAGAACTAGATGCCTGAGAACTAGAAGCTTGAGAATTCGTGAGCCGTCGGCAGTTTAGGATCAGTACACGGATTGCAGATGGTTCTTGTGGTTAGCGAAAAGAGGTACCAGGTAGCGCAGTTGACAGTTTTCTTGATAATATTGAGGAATGGATACGTCCGACATGGTGCAGCATTCGACCATAGTGTAACCGCCGCTCTTCTTTGCAAAAATGTGAACTTGGAACGGAAAAGGTGGGCAATTTGGCTTAGATGGTGTTGACAGCTAGGTGTAATAGGCGGCTCGTACTGACCTCCCAGGCAGCGCGCATCGATGACGGTGCTGCCTGCCGTGTAAAACCTCATTTAATTCCGCGGTACCGCTAGCAACCTTGCATGAAGGTACAGGAGTGGATATTTTGTATCATGGAGCAAAATATAGCTCGTTTCAATTGGCTATCGGTATAAAAACACCGTTTTAGCACTATCTAGGTAACACGGAGCACCTAAACTGGTTCGCACTTTTTCTACATGCAAGCACGCACTTCAGGTCGCACAAGTAGGCATACGTGAGAAAGCTTTGGTATAAATTCATTTTCAAGTAACGGATACCATCGCATTGGAATTCTGAGCGTTTATATCATCTGATCTGACACTATCACAAATCCGATAACCGCTCATGTCCGAGGTTGACTCCGATCCCTTAACCTGGGCCACCAACTAAACGCCAAAAAACATAATTACAATTTCAGGATGCTAGTGCATACCTTAGCGAGGGCAGCTTCTTTGCCGATTTCTTGTTCTTGTTTCGATAGCTTCTTTTGTACAGCTGTGAGGACTTTTTGCAGAGTAACTGCGCCGTCTTTTCTCGTCAGGATCTTTGAAACCACTCGCGACATGTCCAGTCCGCCACTTAGTGCGCAAGAGGTGTTTTGCGCTCCCCTAGAAGTATCTCCAGTAGCGGTTTCGTCTTTGCTGTTCACGCACAGGTGCTCATTGTGAGGGTCTGCCGAGATGCCCTCAGTGCGCTTAGACTTCTTCTGCTTTTTCTCGTCTCTCGAACAAGTTGTCCCATCAGCTTTCCTTTTAGTGTTTCCCGCGTCCTGTAATACTTTTGGATCAGGAGGCTGCACAGTTTGCTGTTCTGCGTGTGGAGATTGCTCTTGTCCATCCGCAGCCTCTGTTACCTGACCACTTTGCCTCGCTGTTGCACTATCAACCACACCCTGCGATTACTGCAGTCTTCAGTACGCAAATGAACAGTTCTTTTCAGCTACCTCAGAATAGTCAGGCCACTGGGTAGGTTGTGTTGTCATGAAGCGCGCGAAGCAGCAGCACACTTGAACGAGTCATGCTGTACTCCGATACTCAGTCTTCGCCCGTGACATATCCAATACTACACCAGATCAGAACTCGAGGTCAGAAGAAAAAGCTTTCGTGTACAGCTGCGCCACAATTCCAGAATAAGGCACTCCCGCTCAACACGTATGTATAAAGTACTCCCCCTACCTATGATATGGATTCGTGTAAAACAAGTTTATATTACTATCATCATTTATAAACATAAAATCGATTATCAAAGGAGAAACTTATACTCAGCCGCACGGAAAGGCGTGCATTTTGAACATGCTCTAGTGCTATATCACCCAACCCCGTGCTGGCCACCCATTCGAGACGGCACCTTGTTGTATGCCTGATTTTCATTTGTGGCTGCAAGCGCAGCTCTACTCCGTCTCTTGTGTTTCTGGCCGGCTGCATGGTTGAGTAGCGTAGCTTCGCTTGTGCAGCTTACATTACAGATGCTGCATTTCCAAGGAGGCCCTCGAGACAAAAATTCAGCTCCGATAACTTCGAAGGATTTTGAAGTTCCTTGCTCAGCCGCAAATCCTTGAGACGCGAAGCCTCCAGGCTTCGTGGCTCCTTCGGCATACTTCTGCACCTCTGTTACGCACGAAGTGTGTGCCTGCATCTATCCTCTGAATTTGGCCGCAAACTATGTGGAGCTTTAGTGCGGACCAAGAATCCACAAGGTCGCACCTGTACACCCTTGATATCAAACGTTAAAGAGCAGTCGATACAAGTGAAAGACGTTGTTGGGCATGTCTTTAAATGGGCTGCAATCTTCGGCTGCACGATTCACATGTCAGTGCTCTATATCACCAAAGGAGCACTTATGCGTACATGTGGAGAGAATACCAGCTTGTGGATGCTCTACCCAAGTTGCACACTTCTCGCTGTTCCAGGTGTACCACACCTTCTTAATAGTATCGCAGCAATAATCGCAGTAAAACCAAGGCATCGAGAAACTCAAGAGTTTAACGTTCTCTCAACAAGATGGTCGTTCCGGAAATTAACCTGTTGCAAGCTATGTACCCCCGCCGACAACAATATCGCTCGCTTCAACGAACACCACTAGGTGAAGCGCGGCCCGGTTACAAGAATCACTATCTAGTATAACATGCCTGCTTGAAACGGGGTTAAGGGGCGAGCTAAGTACTTTTCAATGCTATGGTGCTCAGTCAGTGATTTTCGCCATGCATGTAATGCATGCTAAGGCGCAAACTCAAATGAGGAAGGGAAGAAACGACCGGTTCAGACGGGACATGAAGGGGAAATTCGTGATGCAATCGATGTTAGGAGAACATGCTACGGTGTTTCTCGTGCAATATTTTCTGCTGCGAAGTCTCTTACACGCTACGCTATCTGCTATCGTCTAAGCTTGCTACTCAAGTTAGCGATGGTCGACGGTTCCGCTGAAAAAGATGCAGAAAACAATGTTCCTACAGTATCATTTGTTCCGCTTCTACAGGTGAATGGCCGCAAAACACACGGCATGTACAAGCAGTCCTGCATGCCACCGCACTGTTGCTGCCTTGCTCAAGATACTAGCAATCTGTGTGAGCAGGAGCAATGTATTCAAGCTGTCGCTGAGCATTTCACTCAAACAACTCTCAACGATTTACCTCCAAAGTTTCATGTCTCGGTGGTGAACAAGCTTCCACTTGATTTGCCGATTGAAGTTGCCGGTACCGCTATTTCACAGGAAAACAATGAGACTTACTGGCGAAATCGCAGCCAGTCACGATGGGCGAATTGCGATCCTTCAAAGCATGGGGGATCATACAAACAGTTGTTCTTCGAGCGCAATCTTCAAGGCGCACTGGAGGAGTATGCCCTGATTACGCGATTTTGCGAAAAAAGGAGCAATCTTAATACAATCTGCAGTTGTAATAACTTGGCGAGTACTGTAGCAGCTGTTTTTGTGAGCGACGATGCTTGCTTGCACAGGTTCGATGCCGGGGTCCATGATCTTGATGGTCTAAAAAGGCTGCTTGTGTTTTCCTCTCGGTTTGTACAAACTCTCCACCTAGAACAATTACCTAGCCATCTGAGCCTTGAAGTAATCTTTGATGGTCTCGGCAAGTGCGTGTTTGTTACTACCACCAAGATACGACCTCGCAAAGAAATGGTTGTAAGGAAAAGAATCACGAAGTTGCAGCTCGCTAACGAACTTGTCGCTGCACTACGGGATGCGAGCAGTGGGGATGGACTATGACCGGGCATTATTCGGAATGAAGCTCGGCGATTGTCGTTCACTGGCCCACTGTCTTGAGTACTGTGAAACTCTAGTACGTCTAGATTTACGGGGAAATCTTCTGGATGACGACAAAGCGCGGATGCTGGCGAGTGGCCTCATAAACAACTTGAGCGTAGTACACCTTGATTTGAGTCACAACCGTATTGCCGATCGCGGTATACGTGCGCTTGCAAAACTTCTACATCCTCATTCCGTTATCCAAATTTTGGATATGGCAGACAACCAGGTACGCCATACGTGTCTTGTTTGTCGTCCATCACCATCAACGTTTGTGTTGTTCAAAGCTTGTCACGGGATTCCCCACCTTGACACGTCGAAGAGCTTGTTATCAAGATAAAAAAAAGCCCTAAATAATCTCAGGCATGGAAAAATGGGCGATAATTCAAACTTAAATGCAAGCGAGTCAATTGCTGTTCTGTTGTTCAGGTACACGTGGAGGGTGGGCGAGCCGTGGCGAGAGCATTGCGTAGCAATACATCTCTATGTCATCTCAATCTCCGGCTCAATCGGCTTGGTGACGATGGTGGACGCGCAATCCTGGACGTTGTTAGAAGCCACGCCTTTGTACAAACTTTGGACTTGAGTCACAATGGACTCGGGTCGTTATCTGCCAAAGCACTCGCAAAATGCCTCGCTCAAAACAGCATATTATTGGAGCTGAATCTTGTTGGAAACGAATTTGGGTCCGAAGGTGGAAACGCAATCCGGCATGCCCTGGAGCAGAACACGAGTGTCCAGGTGACCGCACGAAACAAAAGGGATCTACACTCCTTCCCTTACGAGCATACGCTTGGTCAACGTAGATCAAGCCGTTTTCTTCTTTTGTGAATGCGTAGCTGAAGGCTGATAAGCCGTATCCGTATCCAGACACTTTCTTCTTCTGCAGCGTTACAGAGCAAATACAAAATTCTGCGGAGCTTTACCATACAACGGGGTGATGGGAGAAAGGGTTAACATATTAGTATGGAACAAGTAAACAATGCGTCGCTCAAGGAGACTACTCGAGGATACGCATGTTGCCAGCTTATATGGTCAAAGAAGGGAAGGCCCTGTGTGACATTGTTTCGGCATAACAAACTGTTCAGACAAGAAAACTATCGGTTCAAGCACCATAAGTCATTAGATAAAAACCCTGATGCAAGAATTACGTAGTTCGAATTATTCTAGCACCTGGTTCTTGCTCTTGAGTTCCCTTCATGATCGCACGCCTGCACGTAGAGGAGGATGTAGTGCAGGCGAACCTCAGTGTATGGAAATGCTATCTTCATGAATAATGTATCTTAGTGTTGAAGCATGTAAACAGCGCATTTATGCAGGCTTGTGCACTTGACAGGGCTGGGCTTGGGGTGAGCGACTTTCAAGCGGTTCAAGACATTCTCCGAGCTAGAGCTGAGGCTGCCGAGTGCAAACGGTTAATCAAGTCAACTTCTAAGGGATAATAGTATGGCAATCCAGCACCTTGATTGCAGTGATATTCTAGTGCGAGTGGTCCCGATACAGACACTCATCACCTGTTTTGTTGTGAACGTCGCATGTAACAGAAGGCATTTGAAAAGTTTACCCATGCTACTAAATGAATAGAAAACTTAATGCTCTAGAACGAGATTGATGCAGTTAAGCGTGGGTGTACAAATTAGGAAAAGGTTCGTCACGAGATACACAGCATTACAAAGCGATTCACGTTGTTCTAAGCAAGTCAAAACTCTGGCGGCATAACTCCTGCGACATTGATGATCCAACTTTCAGTAAATTATTGTTCAAGCAGTTGTTGCCACTATTCCGCTTTTTGGTAACTGTGTGGGCTGAAACGTGTAATAAGCTGATTGAGTTCACCATATACCAAGCAAATGAAATATTTTGTCTCAGAGAGTATTTTGACGAGACAAAGCGGAATTAAGTAGTCGCAACGCCGTTTGGCTTGAACTTGTGCCGCCATGTGCATGCGGTGGAGACAATAATTCATATCAATGATGTTAGGATTATTTTGCATGATACCAAAGTCATAACATGCGCATGACAACTTTATTGATCAAATTTATGTCTCTCGTTTGAAGACTGCGGTGCCGTTACTATTCAGGGCTTGTAGTGATACCCAGTGCGCCAACCAAGGTATAGGCGAAGTTGGAGCGCTGCGTGTACTGGTATTAATATAATATATAGAGTGTACTTTAACGTCAGCACGAATGTCAAGTCCAGCTGGAATGCAAGCCTCGTATTTGGCCCCGATTGGTCACACGTTGTGCAGGTTCCAGATTTGTACCAGAGCCCCGAACTGGTGACTGAGAAGGAAAAACCTGTTTCCAGTAGACATAAAATAAACAATAATTGCTCAGACATGTACACCTCAAATCGTCAGTGTTACCCGCAATACGACAGTTGAATTCGGAGTTGACCGTTGGTAGTCGGAACAAATCATCCCCTCTTCGATGGCGAATTTGTTGATAGTTCACGGACTCCGCCTAGGAGCCACAAGTTCCCCCACTTGCAATGGCACCTCATGTTCATGCGATTCCCACATCCAAGGAGATACAACAGCTCGTGCAGGTCGAGCCTCCAGCAAAACCACGGTACTCGCATGAGATGCACTTCCGGCCAACCTAGACAAGCCCCGGGAGGCGGAAACACGCTTCTCACACCCAGCCCAAGCCCAACCTCTGCAGACATCTCTGTTAACCATACATCAGCTACCTCCTACGTCTAACAAGCGGCTGCATCCCCAGGCGCCGCGGCAACATTCTGAGATGACGAAAAAAAGGGCATCAGAAAACCACCACATCCCAGGAGTCCATTTGGTCCCATTTTCAGTGGAGTTTCTTGGGCTACCTGGGCCACCCATCAAAGGCCTTCCTCAATCAAAAAGCATGCAAAGGAGATGGCACAGCTATTTTTTCAGGGTGCATAAGCAGACATATTTCTCTGTAGGGCTTTGAGAGGGAGACGAGTGTTAGCTCATGCAAGGGAAACGCTTTTATCATCAGCACAGTTGTACATCACAAATGTCGGTGTGGCACATCTCACAAACAATCAGCTCCTCTTGTTACCGTGGTTTCGCATTACCTTCAACGCAACACCAAATTATCCTCTACAGTTCAATCGCTTCCCAAACCAAGGTCGTTCAAAAAAGCACCGCAATTTACAATTGAGCTCGTACGTATACATGATGCTAGCACAGGCAAACGTTTCAGCCAGACAGGGCGACTAAACCCAACACAAGGACTGCAATCATGTCAGGTCATCACCCACTTGCATCGGAGAAACTATCCAGTGCATTCTTGATGCCGTTGATGTAGCGGAAGGAGACTGCTCTGAATCGGGCCCATTTGTCGCTGTGGTAATTCACGTGGACCATGACCGGTTTGACTGCATCATAACGGGCTGGATCTTTCCTGAGGTACACGAACAGCGTTTTCGAGTTCATGAACTTGAAGCGGTCCATGATCCTGCGTGTCGGGGCGGGGGAGGCGTAGCCAGGCCTGGAAGGGAAGAAGATGACCTCGTTGAAAAGCGCCTGGTCCCATCCGTGCTCGTTCTTAATGCGCTCAAAAACCATGTGCAAGACATCTAGAGATGCCTGTGTGGGGCGGATGTAGAAGAGACCACTGCACACCCGCAAACTCATTGCACCTTGCCTGACGAAGCTTATGCAACTACGACTAGATATATGCTCAATGGGAGAGTCGTAAAACGAGGCTGCAAAGCTGCAAGCTGTAAAGATGCGAGGGTTCTTCGTATGAGATAAATAATCGAGTACTTCTTTCAAGAAATGTGGCCACCGTAGTGCAACCCAAAAAGCTGGGAAAAAAACCCAGGTCACCACTCATGCAGGCACTTACAGCCAAGCTAACCAAGCCAAGCAAATTGACCTCGCCATGTCGCGTTCATTTACCTACTATCGGCTGCATGCTGTGAAATTTGAAGACATGCACTCTCAACCACGATTTCCGAGTGGTGCCAAGACAGCGTGTGAAAAACCGCTCAACGTGCTTCCAAGCGCTCGCGGGCATGCCGAATTGCAACGCGATTTTTGAGTGTGGACACCCCCTTCACAGTTACAACACCCGAAGATAACTGGCTTTCGGCCTTGGTCGACTGATCCAGTGGTTGCTTGTTTCATCTGGAGTTGCCATGAGCCATTGCATACACAGCTTTGTCCTTTCATTCGTAAGAAGTGTCCGAGAGACACACAACAAAGTCACCGCTCTGATTCCAAGGCCAACAACTCCCTTCAACAAATGTCGTACTTGCTTCACCATTTCCAGGCACACTCGCTCATTTGACTGTACCCTGCTGTGCTTGATACCTAACGCTAACGGAACTCTGCGGGAAAGCAGATCTCAAATGATGCAGCGAACTGCCTTTTGGTAGGCTTACTGTGCAAGTATGTACTTCATAAATTAGCGGGTTGTTGCCAACAGCTCCCACTACTGTTGGCACAGGTCGAACTGCGTCAATACACTGAAAAGAGAACTTATCATTAAATTATCACTGGCGTGGTTACATCCAGATGATGGCAGAACCCATGGTGGCCAGGGGCCTGGCGAAAGGGCCGTACGTTTCTAGTTTAAGTCGCCTATTTCGGCTCCATTACAGTGACCACATATTTTAAAGGTAGTCACGCTGCGATTTCTAGGCTTTCGAGGCCATTTCTGGAGCGTTGGGCAGTAGATGAGCAACTGTGAACTAACAGACGGGGAAAAGCTGAATCCAATTTGATGACCAACCTTAGAAAGCCCGGCAGCAGTAACTACTTGGCCGAGGTATCGTGCAATTTTATGCATGCGTACAGAGATGGAGGTAGATTTGAGTGCCTCCAACCCCACCTCTTGCAACGAGAAAAGAGGTCTGTGGCAGCTGCAGTGCATCAGGGAGCACTTCTGCTCTCACACTGTTGACACTGTACTGATGTTGGATAAGCCTTGCATCTCCAAATGACCTCAAAGGCTGCTCGTCGGTGCTGCCGTTCTATCTCTGGTGTTATGCCTACAGTTCCTTATGGTCTACAAATTTGGAATGTTTAAAGGTACTCAGGAACAAAAGGCACCCCTGATGTCCCCTGTGGTACTCCATTGCATTGGAGCCGACGCATAAGTGCACGAGATCTGCTCTCGAAAACTCGATGTGTTGTCAAACAGCATACACCTGTGTTCAACTACAGGAGAGCCCACTTGATCAAGATGACCCAGACTATGCTCAACGATGGATGGGTTTCTGTTCTTTCATGTGATAGAAGAGTGATTTCTTGTTCACTCGGTGCCTCAAACATCACCTATCCTGTATAAAAGTTCAGATCACACAATCTTCAAACACTCTAAGAAATCAATCTTCGATCATAAGACAGACACGGCACGTGAAAGTGCGTCACAATCGCAGGTGCGTCACTTTGGTATCAACAGGATACTGCACCAGCTTGAAATTGAGATTGGGGTGGCAGTGGTTGGCTGCATTGCTCTGAGATTGAATTTACTGTTCTTAGCCAACAGGTCAGCATGTCGTGTCCGGATTGAGATTAAAATACACTTCCCGGCCGACTGATACGAGCAGTATTCTAGAGGTTCTGGGTCTTTGGTACAACTCCACCCAGTCCCGAACTCCCTGAACTCGTCCGCCTGAGATCCGTAAACGAATAGCGTATCGCCGATTAAATCCCGCTCTCGTAGTATTTAAATTTAACTCTGTCCAAGTCAACTGTTATATCAGCCTGTAATTCTGCGTTACCTGATACCCCACTTCAATCCGCGCGAGTTCGCGAACTATGGGTTCCAATTTACTACAGTATCATAAAAGTGTTAAGTCAGCCGCGTTTCCGAGCACGCTGCGACACTATGCTCGCAAAACCGGGTTGCATCGAAAAAGCATAAACAGGCGCCTACCCAGACGACTTGGGTGCAACCAGGCAATCGATTCCTTACCATGAAACTTCACCCTACATCATCACAATTATTAAAGTTTCAAACCTTGCGCCGTTCAATTGGGGCACAAATCGGGGCACGAGTTCGCTGTCAAGGTTTCCTCGACAGTTCTTTCATATGCAGAACAGCTTTATACTTGACGTAGAGTGTAACCTCCACGTATGATGGATTCTTTCGCCTCAAGGTTTACTTCAGATTGCAGTGTGGTGGAAA
>JAULKQ010001219.1:0-17496 GCA_032356285.1 Smithsoniella earleae
TCACTTCGAAGACAACGCATGGTACCTGTACTCACATAGCCTGCTGTGTGCTTCAAATTTTAACAGCTTGTTTCTAACATTGCGTATACTGCCACCTTTGGTAGGCGTCATGTCAACAGAGCTAAGGCCTTGATCTTCACATATCACAATCACTATTCATCAGTTCCTTCATTTGTTATTCGTCTTCAACGTACGGAAGTACTAACAGGTACAGTGAAGGGTAAACCACATGTCAGTACACAAGACTTAAATGCGTTCAGTAGGCATTCAAGTGTGTACATTTACTGGTGTGATTCATGAATCACATTGTACTCTCAACTTAGCGGTTGTTTATGGTGACCTACGGCAGCAGTTTGGGTTCTTTTTCAGTCAATGCACTCTTGCTGGATTCAAGGGTGACAATATTCAGTCTCTAGATTAACGCTCACAGAAACCATGGTTCGCTCAGCATGATGTTCCTGACAACCTTCATCTCTTAGTAGTAGCACATCACAGGGTGGTGATGCCTCAAGCTAATGTGACTGTGTCATCTCGCAATGAGCGAAAGGGGTTGCGGCCAAAAATGCGACACAAGTACTGGATGACTGCAAAAGAACCAATCCTCAACCAACTCCCGCATGGCTCACATTGCAACTGTGGGGACGTGGCGTGCAACTTGGGCCAGGCGATCCAAAACTCTGAAAGTCCCAGTGTCCATTCCACAAGACTCATACACAAAGCCATGTTCTTTGCAGAATTTCATTACCAGCTGCTTGGCACGTTTCAGATTGTGACGAGGAAGTGTTGGAAAGAGGTGGTGTTCAATTTGGTAGTTGAGCCCGCCTGTAAACCAATCTAGCCACACATTGGAGTCAATGTTGCGTGTAGATACCATCTGCGCTGTCACAAAGTCCTTGGAATCCATGTATACTTCCATCCCGTTGTGACTTTGCACGAACACAAGCGAGAGCATAAACCCGGCGAAAACCTGCAAAACCCACGAATTTTGGATCCATCTCGAAGGTGAACATGGTAGAATGATCATGTGCAAACTTTACCTGTGCCATAACGAAAAAGAGGAAAGCTTGCCCCAATGGCTGGAAGATTAGAGGCAATCCAAGTGTGAGCATGTAGTGCAGCGTCAACAAGGATAGTTCCAGGTATCCCTTCCATGACACATTACGCAGGAATAAGCAATGTGTCAGAGACTGCTGTGCCCATGACAGTCTCGCGAAGCATAGAAGTGGAAACAAAAGATATTGCTGATACTTCAGAAGTGGTGCAACTGAAGGATCAACATGTTGCAACATATCCTTGTGCCATGCGAGAAGCGGAAGAGTGTCAATATCTGCAAAATAAATGAAGTAAGCTTAAAAATTCACTGGATTTGTAGAACTGCTGGGAGAATGAAGTATGTTGCGAACCTGGATCAACCGCTGCTGCATCATCAGTGCATTGGTTTGGTACTGCATGGTGCTTATTGTGCTTGTTCTTCCACCAGTCCACGGACAGTCCTTGCAGAAAATTCCCTAGAAAGTATCCAAAGCAATTGTTCAACATCCGATTTTGAAATACCTGGTGATGCATGAAATCATGCGCCAACCATCCTGCTTGTTGCCATGCCAAGCCAAGTGTAAAAGATGCTGCCAGTGTTGCGGTCCATGCGCCTTCGCTGTTGGTAAGAATTGCTGCAGCGGTGAGAAACATGCCGAACAGTGTTACAACCTTCCATGCATAAAACGTTTTGCTGCTTTTGAACATTCCAGTCCGTACCATGTCGGTTCGCATACGCCTGAAGCTTTCTAACATTGGATCCGTGAGTCGTTGCTGCACAGGCACCCGGTTGGTCTCCGGCATGATAATGGGCCGTGTGATGAGTATCTACAGCGGGCGGCCTTCCTCGTTTGAGCAAGCTCGGCCAAAACTTCAAGCTAGAATAAGACTCTCAGTAGACCTAGGCACTAGTTCATGATTATGATATGGTTGTAATAATCTAAGAGCTTGGATGAATGAACTGTTGATTCAACGGAGATGTTGACGTGTTGCGAGGGAGCATCAACGGCTGGGCATGAGTAGCCGAGCCGATATCTGCGCACAACCGTTTTTCACCAACAATTTGACGATAATACCAACTGGGAGCTATTACCTCTAAGGTACCGATGCAGAACTTCTCCAGCTCAGACCAAGTGTGACGTGCATGAAACGCCGCAAATACATCAGACGCGTCCCTGCCCCCATAAGTGAGGATTGCAGCTCCACCAGGATGGTGTGGTGCGAAGTGTGTCACGTCATACACCTGCACGAGGCTAGAATTCTTAGTACGGTCAACAGTACTCGATACGCGTCAAACATATTTAAAAAGAGGTACCTTGTTCTTGACAACAATCCAGCAGCTCTCTTCGGATGCATGCAATTTAATTTCATTCCAAGAGATGGGGGTTTTGCGCCTCTTAGGTGGAATTGCCTCAGACAAAGGGATCGCTCTGCGGACTGACACTGCTCCTTCAGCCCATTTGTTACCCGTAATGGTCTGAATCGCGGAGTAAAGAGTATCAAAGTTCAACCACGACTGAGAGTCATCAACGCGTGTTTTTTTCAAAGCCTCACCGCCTTTTCCCATGATGCCTGCAACAACCCACCACGAGTACTCTACTCTGTGGTCATGAAGAACCCCCTGACACTTTCCGCTGTTTGTACAACTACGTTACCTCGTACCTTTAGTTACCCCAAGTTGGCATATATTATTGAGCGAATAATTCAAGACTCTCTTGATTGGCTGCTGCTGCGATTCATGCAACTAGATGGTCTCGATTTTCCGGTCATGCATAGGCAACGCAAGGACATGTAACAAGACGAAAAAGGAACTTCCATGATTATCTAGTCTCGGGTACATGTTGAAACATCTAATGCTGCATAAAACCTCCGCGGTCATGTCCTCGAGACTGGCCTACGCGACTTCCTGGTGGCACCAGGTGGTAGCCCCAAAACAAGTGGGCCCAACACCTATCTGTGTTGAACATGAGGCACTGGAACCTAATAAACACGTTTGAGGGGAAACCCCTGTCCATGTACGCGGATTTCTTATCTGAAAGACTAGCGCTATTGGAAAATCAGGATTGCATGGACTTAACAGAGAACGACCCTATTGGAATTTTATGGCATTTGGGAATCGTCTGTATTCAATTGGATGAAACCATAAGCGTTGATTCAGCTCTCGATATGGAACTCGAACGATTGGAGCTCTTGGTCAATGAGGCTCAACAACAGTACTCTGCTGCAATTCTAGAGAATCAAGATCTTTTATTGGAACCTCAAGTTGCAGCTCGAGCTTTTTTACTCTGGGCACAAAGCTCCGTCCTGCACTTACACAGCCCATCCTTGTTTGACTTCGAGAAGCTCGATTATGGAATGCCCGTGGAAGTTGAGAACACCCCAAGTTTTGGAAACTCCAGATGGTCAATGCATCTAGAAGAATCAGATCATAGTAGCTGGGCATCGACAGCCACAATGATATCAACTTCAGACACAGCTATTCCTAAGGGTAGCTTGTGTCCACATGATTAATTGACGAGAGAATTGGCATCCTGGACTCGATGGAACATTATTAAGTGGAAGTTAGAAACTATTTTTCGATTATGCCAGTCTTACACCCCAACCATTGATTCTATTATTGACATTGCTATCCAGATTGCATGGAACTTCGATTTGAAATAGTTGAGCAATTTAAGCTAAAAACCATCCATCGTATGTGCTGAAAGATCTGGACTTGAATGAGTCCTTGTTTGGATTGTGAGTAGCTGGCTCACTGACTTTCAAGTATCTTCGTTTCACCACGGCTCCGGTGCTGTCTCGCTCCCCTCTAGTGAGAGCTCGGTGTTCCACGCGTTCACGTAACTTCTTGCGATTGCCACATTCTTCCCAAGGCTGCCTGCACTGGTGTTGCAACGTGACACGTGCTAACCCTCGTTGGACTCGGCCATGCTTCATGCTGGGGCAAAGTTGTTAAGTGTGCAATGTTATCGTTGTCTACCGAAGTGAAAAGTGCTTGTTTAAATTCAATCATTCTGCTGCATTCCCGAAGTGTTCAACTGTATTTGTTGTCGTGGCAAGTTGTCAAAAGTGGATAGCGTTACAGTGTTCAACCTCTTTGGTTGGCACAGTCTCTTAGACTGCTTACGCTGCTCTAAAACCAACTTGTCGTTCCTGAGTTGTTCTTTGCTTTTAGGAACTATGAATTTGGCTAATAGATCCATCTATCCTGTTTCTTCGGTCTGCAAGTTTGAAGTGGCGGGTTGTACAGTCGACGCTGAACAATGCACGAATCAAAAGCGCATGTGATTTCTACCCTTTGATTCGTACCGAGAACAAGCAAAAGGTGGCGTCTTGTGGAGCAAGCTTCGCTTTGTGCTCTTACTAGAGGGTACAGGTGGGTGGAATAAGGGCTAGAAGTCGCTTGAGGCAACAGATTTCCAGCCCAACACTACGCATCTACGAGCATAGATATACTGAATAGTATCGAATGTGAAACGAACTGGGATGCGCAACCTCAACTTTGTTTAAGGGCTGTCATCTCAATCCTAAATAAGGGAGGAAACGTCGACAATAAATGAAAATATAATTAAGAAAAACCAGAGGCGGATGCGGAGCAGAATCCTCCACCAAAAAACACCTCTGCCATAAATCAATGTACAACATTGAACATCTCCAAAAACATGTTTCGCCAGCAAATCTTTCGGCTCAAGAGAGTGCGCGCGAAAGCAATCATTCAGCGTAAGTACTGCAGAGTGCTAACAGGGCACGGTGTGACGGAGTGTGAAAGTTTAACGTGAAAATTGATCACCTAGAACTTTTCGCATACTTTCTGCAGTCACAAGCAAGAAAGTGTTTCTCCACTCAAGACATACGTATGTTCAAGAAAGCTCTTAGTTGTACACGTCCTGATGGTGCTCCGGCTGCGTGAGGAAAGAATATATGGTATAAATTGGTCAAGGAGTCGTATTAAATCCGTAGATGAGCGATTGCTCGGAATGTGGTTGGGTGTCATGAATAGTCTCGTTTGCCGGAGCATGAGTAGATTCACAGACTCTTCGTGAGCTAAACAAGAAGCCCTCCATCCTGGACTATCAGTCTCCGCTCGTGGTTTCCTGACACTGATAAAAGCTTTGGCTCTGATACTTGCAGGATGCAAGTACGCCTTTAATAAGTAACATACACCAGTGCAAGCATGCAATCATGGGATACACTCTACGGATGCTCAAAATATCGTTGATATGAAACACATTTTATTTTCCCGGAACTATGCGGAATACCCCTTGCAAAGGAACTTTGCAAAGAGCGAAAATGTGCTGAACACAAACAGGACAAGCTTTTCACCCTAGTACCGCGTCTTGAACCGCACTTCAGAAGCTAATCACTTTTCGTTACCATGCAAAGGAGTGCCTGGGAAGGCAGTGAATACTGAATACTTCATCTACTACCTAACCAATCCTGTCAGCAGTGCTGCCTACATCTTTCTTTTCAAAAGGGTACATGTGAATTGGGAAAACCTGAGCGGTACTTGCATTCATCGACTGGGAAGTGAGTGACTGATTGTGCATTACAGACCCACCAAGGGCTGGACCATCAAGACAAGTACCATGAATTCTGCCGCCTGCTCAGGCGCTTGTGCAGTAACTTCCAGTTGTCACAGATCATTTAGTGTGAGAATTTTGACTTGGATCCGTGCAGTTGCAGCCTTCACAGTTAGCGGCCTACAGGGCTGGCAGCTGTACAGTAGTAGTGTCACCTATCTGCTGCAGCTGTGGACACGTTTAGTCAGCTTTGCTGCATACTTAAGAACGAGGAGCCAAATCTGCTGACTGAACTGCTTCGCTCTCTGGTTGCACTTGTAGACATAATTTCGTTGACGTAGGAGTGTTCATACTGTATCAAACTTGACAAAGTTCAACATGATATCGTCTGTGATATATTTTTAACATAATCGCATAATTGTACGTGCAGTGTATATGTATAATTTCGTTGCCGTTGTTTATTCAAGCGGTAGCTGCTATTCTATTCATTAGTAAATTCTGAACAATAGTTGTGACAATCCTATGTATCTCGAGATATTAATTCATGGGAAATTGTTTACGCATTATGAAAGGAATCAAGCAGTTTAATAGCAAAACTTTTCAACACACGCTGAACGCTGATTTATCACGCAAGTGGCAGTCTTTCAATTCAGCGTGTACGAGAGCAGCGGGTTGGCTGCTACAGCTGGCATCCGGGAAAATACGTGTGTCTTGCGCGTTGCTTGTTTGTAAGATACAATTTGTATAATATCTTCTCTGAACTAGCCAGCTTGCTCACGTTTTCTAGCACATTTTGATATGTTCAGATATAGCAATATCTCAAGAACAAGGAGTACAACCTTTCGCAAGGCTGTGCAAAGAAAAGCCTTGCCGGAAGTGCTAGCGCCTGTTTTGTCTCCTCATCCAGGACTCGCTGTTGGTTTCGGTGTTTCAGGTTGTGTTTTTGTAGCTGGAGCGAAAATACTGCTAGCCGGTCTTACACCATCTGGTGTCCTGACATCTTACATTCTCGGTGGCGCAGTGTACTCAGCATTTGGTTTAGGGGGTTTCTCATTAGTTGCTCTGTATTTTATTTTAGGTAGCGGTGCTACTAAATTTCGGCTGAAAGAGAAAGAGGCGTTAGGCATAGCTGAAGAACGGTCTGGGCGAAGGGGTCCGGTGTGTATACCCGGGTAAGCTGCATTTAAGTGAACAGCGTATTTTGCTTATTAAGTTTCATGATGAACTTATCACAGCGTATGAATCAATATAGCTTTACTTGGAAATTGGCTTCTCTCCGTACAGAGCAGCGCAATCGGATCAGGCTTAGCTGGATTCTTGTGTGCGGTGATTGCGCTAATTACGGGCCATTACAGCATGCTCCAAACCGCTTTTGTCGCAAGTTTCGGAAGTAAACTCAGTGATACGGTGTCGAGCGAAATTGGCAAAGGTAAGCTCTGCTCTTACTTGGTAAGTGGGCTCATGGGTTGACAGCTCAGACTTGTAGATCTGCTTCCCCCCCCCCCCCCCCCCCGCACGAACAATCAATAAGTCGTGTAAGAATCCAGAACGTGTGCATAATTGCACTGAGAACATATCTCGTGGTACAGCAGTTGGATAACGTTCCCTTACGAGCAGTGCAGGATACGGCAAGACAACATACTTAATTACGAATCTCAAAAGAGTACCCCCAGGTACTGAGGGTGCTGTCAGCTTGGAAGGAACACTGGCAGGAATCTTTGCCGCCATCTTATATGCAGCACTAGCAACTGCTGTAGGCCAAGTCAATGCACTGGGAGCCGTTATATGCATATTTTCTGCAACATTAGCTAACATTGCCGAGAGTTATATCGGCGCAACCTTCCAGAAATCTGTGCAGTGGCTGTCCAATGATTTAGTGAATGTTTTTCAGATTTGTGTTGCTTCCTTGATCGCTGGCGCATTACAGTTATATATATTGTCATAATCGAAAAACTTTGGATACATGCGCTCATGTTGTTACAATTTCGGGTCTTTAAGCTACTGGTCTCTCCCAGAAGTTATACCATGCCGTGATTGTGTAAACTCTCTTGTACTGTCCGTATACTACCCCTAATGCACAGTTACTTGAATTTTCCTCCATTAGTACATTGAAAAGAGCTTAACCAAGTTTTTGTGCAGCCTCCTCTGGAGTCATGGTTATCATTTCGTCCACAGCATGCACAGTGCTCTGCAACTCTTGCCAAATAGCCTGTACAATAAAGTTGTTAAACTAAGGATTTGGGAGCATGAGTGAGTGTTATCGTATCAAGCGGCGTACGTGGAGAACCAAACCTTATACACCAATCGCTGGCGCTTCACGGCGTTCAGCCCCTCGAACACATTCGATACTACACGTATGCTGACGTGCTGATAATTGCCATAGACATCTTCGACGGTAACATCATCAGTTTCCAGCGCTTCCTTAATGCTGGTTTGCATGGAGCTCATGAGCTCGTCAGATATTTGACGTTGCTCGGGCGTGATTGGCTCTGTTGGCCGCTCGTCAAACATTGCGTAATTTAATACCATCCTCACATCTGTCCGGAACTTTTTGTTTCTATTTCTACTTGCCTCAAACACGTTTTGCGGTATTGACCTGATCCGTAGTAACGTTGTATTCATTCTTAACAGTTCAAAACTTCTACCTCAGAGTCTCAGATTGCTGAAGAACCCATGTCGAGCGCATTAGGCGGCGTTTGATAGAGGAAGATTTATTTTGTATGCGAGAAGATCGGGATCGGTGCCAGTTCGTAGATTCATCGAATGAAAATTGGTTGTTGCGTTTGCACGATTTGAGTAGACTGGCAAGCGGCGAGAATGCATTCACCACAATTGCAAAGTCCGCGAGATTCTGAACACTGGAAAAGAATTCAAGGAAAACAATGAAAGCTACATGCTTCATAACAAAACTTTCGTTCGTAGAGGTAGTTCCGTTGACAATTGCATGGTACTCGAATAATCTTCGGGTGGTAGCTTTGTACTGCACGAAGTTGCTTTCTCTCTACAGGCGTGCAAAAAAGTATCTAAAAAAATACCCTCGTAACATACCAAATGTCTGTCAAACCAGTTCTAACCATGACTGCAAAAAGCATTTCTAGCTCCGCACCTTGCTGGACGCAATGAGGTATCTGGGTTAAAATTTTTGCGACCCAAGCCAGAATTAGTTTGACTTGCAAGTCAGGCTTGATTTTTCGAGTTTGAAATGAGTGTAAAGTGAATGTTTTTCGTAGTAAGCTATCCTTGGTGGGGCAGAGAGTAGCACAATCCTCGGAGAAAAGTGAGTGCGGATCGAGTCAAGTATACAAGCAACATACCAATCGAAACGGCGAAGCAATCGCGTTCGTCTTTCGGCTAGCATTTAATATTTGCGACTTCGAGAAGCGAATGGAATGTTACACAAAGCATTGTTTCATCCGTGACGAATCCTGCATACAGACAGGAAATAAAGTTGCAGCCATACATGCAGAGAAGCACCGAAAAGTATAATCCAATCCTGTTCTACGTCAACTCGTGCTGAGGGTGAAACATTACCAGTCGCCTCGCTGTAAACTTGGTGCCTATCAGCGCGTTGCATTAACCATTCCCAAGCACGTCGCCTGCTTAGCCCGCACAAAAGCTCCGGACAGTAATCTGGGCTACCAATTCTGTCTCCTCGCGTGGTATGTGGTCTACGGGATTCACCAACACTCCGCCTCATCTACCGTCACCACATACGGTTCAGGCGCAGACACGGCACAACAAACCGACCCAAGCTGCTTCCTGGAGCACACGAACACACGGTCTCCTCGTATGGAACTACACTTTTTCACCAACAATATCTGTTAATCTGATTCCCACCGAATATTTCTTCATCACAGCATATCATACGTGCCCGTATCGCAAGTCAAGTCCGCAGTGCACCCTTCGGATACTCAGTTGAGTCTCTCCTTTGTCAAGCAGATCGCAGCACACAACACTCAACGACACCATTATAGACCTGGCCAATGCCTTTTGTCAAATACGAAGCTCAGACCACTGCCGTTGCCTCCACCTGCCGGCCTCTGACCATACGCAGAGAAGATACGAGACCCTCAAGCTCAACTGCACAGCATGAAACGCAGACAACCTGTAGCTTACCTGGACAGGCTGGTACAGATTTATTCCATTCTCTGTTGGGATGTATGGAAGGATAGGGGCACCGCTGATGGGTTTATTAGGGAATTCGCAGAATGTGCGTGTACTAGTGGGAACATGTCAACTGCAGCATTTGTGAAATTCATGTATGAAGAGATCAGTGTGTCTCTTACTCAAGGCAACATGTTTCAGCGCTACATCGGGTGACCAGCAAGAAGTATAGGGCGTGGCTTCCAATAAGGAGAGCATGTTCCCTCTTGTGATTAATGAGTATAATTTTACAGTGGAGCCAACTGCTTGTGCTCCGGTATGGTACTGGCATTTGCTTTAATTGCATGTGTTAATAAAGGGCACTGAAAGGAGGACACGCGTGTCTTTATGGTGTAGAAAGCACTGAGGACACCAACAGGGATAACCTGGTGAAACAAGATGATGTATAAAGGAGCTAAGCAGAGCTATGGAATTGGGCAGCTGAAACCAAGACATTACATGATGTCAATAAATGGTAGCTGGGATGACTACCAGCGGCCCAGGAGTAAACAACTCCCTTCTGGAGAACCCTTTGTTGACTTCGAGCAAGCGTAATGGCTAAATCCCGCAGAGCACTGGCCGGAAATGCTCCCTAAACTTGAAGCCTGCGTAGTGTCTGGCAGCATACGGCCTATTCTTTGTGACATCGCTCTTCTATGAGGTAGGCAAGGGCGGTGGGATGCACCAGCGACCCGTCCAAGGCCTGCATCCCTGATAGATGGGAGACTGAGGTCTCCATGCTCAGAACTGCTGGCGCACCACCAGTCTGGACAATATCAGCGCGCTGCTACCCCCGTACTAGTCAAAGTCAGGTTCAAAACTACTATCAATCCCTAGCCCACACTTCGAATTTCCGTGATGATTAAGCGTGGGAAAACTTGCCTATTTGTGCGTGAATCTTCATTATCGCCTTGGCACGGCCACGCCGCAACCGTTGCCGCCATGGCCGATCTGCCGGGCTGATCATTTGCAACAAAACACCATAGAACAAGCCGAACAGCTTAAAACTCAATGTCCAACAAGCAGCTTCTTTGATTGATTTTTCGATTTGGAGCTGATTAAGCTTCGTGTTTTTTTGCAAGGGGCGTGCGAATGTGAATTCATCGTCAAAGCACAGCCGGAGACTACATGTACTTTCAACCTAACTCCAAGTGCAACAAGATTAGCCATGCAGGCAACGAAAGCTGCTAGGAATTTGGATGCCATAGTAAAAGTTGTGCCCTTTATCACGAGAAGCATTGTTGACTTGTTTCAATTCTTCGCATACTCTAACTATCATTGTAACGATCTGGTTTGAATATGTTGCTTAAATATGTTTGCAGCTTGCACCACTTTCGCTTGCATCCATCACTTCATCATGCTACACTTCCAAAATCGAAGGAACAACATAGAGTAGTGTTCGAAAAAGAATTATGGACACATGTTTTGTTTTCGGGCGTAGTTTCGCGTTCGAACTCACCAGCCTCAGCAAGACAAGACGGCATGTATAGTCAAACCGATGCCATTCTAGTTGAGCAAGGTATACGTGAAGCAGCTTTAATCATGACAAAAACCAGGAGTCAAGTTAGAAATGTGCGTGCTTTTGTAAACCTGCTAGCTCTACAGTAAGTGGGCCTTGAATCTAGAGTTACACGGTATGAAACATGAACTTATTCTCAATTGCAAACTATTGCACCTCAGAGATTCATCCATGTATGGTCAGTTGTCATAGCATCTCTCAACGCTCCACAGCTCGTAGATGTCCCGGCCATGGCGGCGACAGCTGCGCCAACGCGTTAGTGAAGATTCACGCAGAAATAGACAAAGTTTTCCCACGCTTAATCATCACGGAAACTAGAAGTGTGGGTTAAGGATTGATACTAGTTTTGAACCTTTTTTTGACTAGCACAGGGGCAACAGCTTGCTGGCATTGCCGAGACTTGCGGTGTACCAACAATCGTGACAGTCACGGCATGCTCAGCATCGTTACCGCATGGATGCGCGCCGCAATGACATTGAACTGGAGGCGCAAGTTCCCATGCCGACGAAATCCCAAGGCGGAATTACATCACACTACTGAAGGCACATGCACTCAGCGTGGTGGCAGTCGAGATGGGTAGAGTGTCTCGTAACGCAGAAAAAGCACAATTTTGGAGTTCCATGTAATACAGATGACTTTATCTTTGATGTTTGCCTACATTGCATTTTATGTTGGATTATGACGGTTATCGCAGAGATCCGGACAGTTGATAATTTTGAGATTCTACGACGTGACTTCTGCATGCACACTATGAGCTATTTGCTGGACGAGCTGACTCTCTATCGTGCATTTGTACATGTTTGCGTGTTGACCTTAAAAGAGATGGGTGCACTCCATCCATTGGCATGGAGGAAGCCAGAGAAATGATCTAGCATTTGCTTTAATTGCATTTGTAAATTTAAGGGGCATGGAGCACCATGGAGGAAACCAGAGAAAATCTCAAGTTTATGCACTCGACAGACTGCACTGCTGTGAGGGTGAAATCAGGCAGTCCTTCGTTGGTGAGTGGAAACTTAACGCTATAACCAGATGGAGTGCAATAGCTTTTGTCAACTGTAAGTTTCGAGATTCGGACACGCACCCTACCCGCCCTTACGGCTCCATTACATCCCCGATTCCACTTGCCTTGGACGCGGGCACATGCAAAGGCAGAAAGCATGCATACTAGTCCTTACAACTACTTGCATTCCTGAAAAAACTCCGGTGCCTGACAATTTCCACGCTTATGTTTTCAAAACTACCTGGGATACAAACGTGCGGTTTAGAAACTTGTACTCTAATCGTCTGGACAAGAGGGAAGCTCTGAAGTACTGCCGAGGCAATTTTTGCCGCAACCGTCTCTATCAGATTCAATGACTTGCCTTCAACAATTCCTTCTATTAGCCTACAGAACAGAAGAAATTACGCTTCAACTGTGCAAGGGTAAGTAAACTAGTGCTTGCGCAAAATTTGGAAATATACGTAAAGCAATCTCACACATTACAGTACCTGTAGGTATCCGCATAGTTCACTGTCTCTTTGACGTCATCACTATTTCCCGAAGATCTTAGTCCGTTTATTCCACAATATAAGGTCGTGTCAACTTTGAACTTTTGCCCCAGTATTTTTTCCTGCACACCATAGCACGTGATCTCGTTAGACGGGAAGAAACTTGCAAAATACTATTATCTCCCAAGCTTAGTTAGTGGACTTAACGGGCACCGGTGGCAAGCCCTGGACGACACACCTCTGGTAAAACACCGTGGTATCCGTGAAAAGTTAACCCGGTCAATTTAATGGTGTCCATGCTATTCAAGTCGGGAACTTGTGTGCCAAAATGCTTCGAACGTAAGCTGCGTGAGATTGAACTGCTCTGAAATGGACTTGCAACAAGGCTCCTCAGCCCCGGAAGCACTTGCAGCGCGCCAGTAAGCCGGGTCATGAGACGAGAAGTTTGAAAGTTTCTCGGGGACTTAAATTAGTCTCTGGCGCGTTGTATGCACGCTATATAGCCTCTGCTTATTTTACGCTGGATGAAAGGATGAGTAGCAAATGTCCCCTACTGAACTCGAGGTGGACTGACTGAAAACTATCGTAGGTTATTGATTGAATTCGCAAATATTACGTTGTTGGTTCTCAGCACCAATATTTCATACTGTGATGCGCTGCAGCGCGCTGTGGCATTTCTTTCTCATCCCAGAGAGCACTTTTTCACACTGTCGATTTCGGATGAAAACTGTTCCGCTGCTGATGCCACGCACTTGAAAAGAGCGGCATGAATGAAATCGCTTGACTCGAGCAGATTTATAGAGTCCTGTCTCCACCTCCTGTCACGGATCAAATTATATAGAGTATCGAGAGAATGTAATGATGATCAAGAGAATGGCCGCACGCGATAAGCTTGGGAGACATGTCTCATGCATAGGACCTTGAACGCCGTGTTGCATCTATTCATGCCCGCTTTGGGCTGGCCCGCAAGAAGCCTCTAAGTAAGGACAGTACAATGGTTACATTCATTTAGAACGATTCATTGCATGTTGAACTTTTATTTGGTAGCTGATGTCGTTGTTATTAGTTAGTCTACAGCTTGTAGTGTATTGTTTGGCTTGATACTAAGGTTGTTTGACCACGTATGTAAACTATACCTTCTCTCTCTGTTTTAGACGTTGCATACTTTGCTTATCTAGTGATTTTAACTGTTTTCAACTCATGTTATGTTAGACACAGGTTCCGTAGAACGTGAACACTGTTGCTTTTGGACTACCTGGTTTAGTGTGTTTCCTTGAAAGGTTTGGGAGCTCAGTTGAAAGAAGTTACATGTTGTGCGTTGGTAAAAAATGAAAGGAGTTGATACATATCCATGGCAGGCCTGCCGTGGATCCCTTCAGACCAAGCTGCCGAATAGGTCTCGCAGACAGCACAGATCCTTTTGCATTCCGCACTTGACCAGAATTTCAAACCTTAAATCTTGCAACTTGTCTACTTGTCTTGATTCCACCGGAACTTCCCGCCGCACCAAGTGCAACCGTACATACGTGTTCCGGACATCTCGACCGCAAGTAACAGCTCGATTCAAGGCGGGAGTAGATGTCCCTGAGCAATTACGCGTGAGTCATCAACAGGCTGTACATTATGTTTCCTAGATAGACTTGAAAGCTGGGTAGTCTTCAATTGGCATCGACAGGAAGGGCTATCTCGGGAAACTGTGCAGGTTGACTGTACCAAACAAGGAAATTCGCAAGTTAAGCTCACAGTTCAAGTCCCCGCACCATGGTGCAATGAAGCATACGAGAAAGTTTTGTCGGGAATCAGAAAGGACCACAATATCTCGGCACATTTGACAGGGACTGACAGAGAAGCTGCCCTTGTGAGTGCAGCTGGCGGAGAACGCCAAGTCAAGTTTGCATGCCTGGAAGAGGTGATGAAGACCACTATTTCAGAGGTAATATCTGTAGATTGCGAAATTCCAAACAAGTTGCTCTCCCTGTGTCGCCGTACGGAGCTTGCGGACTACCCAAGTTGGGTGGTTGCGAAGTGAAAGCTACATGGTTGGCGCCTGTTTTGAAAAGTCATGATGACCCTCTCTGACTAATCTAGATTGTGAATGTAGTTTGTCTTTGCTTGCGTAAATTACGTGGCTTTTTTGGTTGTGCCTTGTGAACCACTTCTATCTCCTTGGGTTTCCAGCTGGCGTATCAGGTTTGCGGTCATGCTTTTGTCTAGTTTTAATGACTAGAGACGTACGGTGACTTGTCGTCCTGAAACAAAGATCCGCAGGCTCCCTCGATGTCAACGAGTTTCTGCAGGCCTTCAGGCAGTGCCCGGAGCATTTGATTAACGGCACGGTCAACGTGGAAAGTGATGCGGAAGAACTATTGAAACAATTTCGTCACAATCAGAGTCTCGAGTATGTACTTACGGCACGCACTCGAGGCCCACGACATGGAACACCTTCTTTCGAACCCCTGAATTCCACCAGCCAGCCTGACAGCTCCATCCACGCCGGAATTTTGAACATCGTCAACATCACCCAGGTTTGTTGCGTTTTAGTGCTTCTCGGGACGCAAGTGGGTTTAGTGGTTATGAAGCGAATCTCGGCCCAAAAACACTCTACGACATCGGCGCCAGGTCAAAACATGACGCTTGTTCCCTTATCCGAACCCTGCAGCAAAGCACTAGTCACTTTGGAGCAGAACCAAGGGTTTCTTATCGCGGTGGGGATGGGATGCTCTGTCATCGCGAGCATGCTCCTTCGACAAGCACGGTACGCACAGTGCAATAGAGTTGATAGCAGTTGATATATCCAGATCGTATCCGTGTGATCTCAACGTCAACATCTGGAGCAGTTCGCGCTCTCACTCTAGCTAAGTGTACTTGTACAACTTTGCAATGTTTTGTGCTTTCATCCTGAACGCTTTTGGCAAGTTCCATAACACGATGGACGACCCAGTTGTCAGTAAGTAAATACACATACATGGAAACCGTTGGTAATGCAGTGAGGCCTGGGTCCTGGAAGACTGCATTTCTGGTGTCCTAAGTGGATGCTACAGGGTTAATTCCAGGTACATGTGCCTGCAGGATTGTGGGATCCACTGAGCCAGCGCCAGCTAATTCAGCTGGCATTGTGCTCAAACAGCAGATGGAGCTATCCAATGTGCAAGAGTCCCTGAAGTTGATGGACAGGAAACTGTCAAAGATGCAGTCCCGAGTGCTCATCTGTGTCGAGCAGTTCAGAACAGTTCGCTCAATGACCGATCAGACCCGATTGACCATGAATGACGTGCTGAGTTCACATGGTACAGCCCTAGCCGAGGTCCAGGAGCAGGCCAACACTCTCCAGAAAGTGGTCAGCTCTCTCCAGGACATAGTTGTTAAACAGATCAAGGTGGGACCACAGTTTTTTTTGAACTTGAAATACAAAAACGCTTGCATGACAGAATACTGGTGGTGTTCAGAGATTTTTTGAAAGTTTGAAGTTGCATATGTCTCTTTTTGACTGTCTTCTCTTCATTATCACACTTCATTTTGTAGACAACCTTACTGCAAACTGTTACGACCCGTGAGAAGCTTCTGAATATAAATATTATGCAATACGGATTGCTTGTGTGAGAAAGACCAAGCACATCATTGCATCTGAGATACCGAGGGTAGATACTATGCGTCGGCTCCCTCATAAGTGAGTGGTGAGCACAGATAAAAGGGGACTGGCAGTTCTCTACTATCTGGGATTTACTGCGGTCATCACTGCTACTTCATCACTGTATCTACTACGAACCCTGGCAGCTGAACACAAACCACCAAGACATTGTTGTGTGAACACGTGCGGACAAGGAATTTGGTTTTTATTTATATAGACAGAGGATGATTAGTGAAGCTGAAGCTGCGCTTTGTCCTTTCCTGTACTCTGTATCCTGGTCTCAAACCGCAAGTTGAATGAATGGACTGTGTACAGCCTACAGTGTACAGAAATTTGTGTTGTGCTGTTATCAAGCACTGTTTGGAAGGCACCATTTCGTGACACTGTGCTTGGAATTCCTTGTGCAAGATGGAGGTATGGTTCAACACTGGAAGTGGCAATCATCAGAGCGTCATTGCATCAAGGTTAATAAACCCCCCAGCAGAGCCGTTGACTTTAGGTGTCCCTGTGTAAGAGCTAGATACTGTCAGCAAACGAAATGGCTGCTGTAGATGATTCATGTCAGCAAGTACGCATGCGCAAGTGTATGCATAGATACATAGGTACTGAGAACTCTGTCCTTTTTGCCGCTGTTTCTTCACCAGGGGCTTGGTTGTTGTTCGCAAGTCAATATCACTGAGCGACAATCGAGGCAATCGCGAATCCTTTTTCGCCATCAGAACACCGCGTAAGCCGCGTTGAGCGGAGGTTTGTATTTTCCCTGTACTAGGAGGTCTTCTATGAAAAGCAATGGTTCAAGTTTGACTGTGAGTGGCCACTATGTTTGAAGGGTATGAGCTTTAGCCTGGGAGACTAGACTGTCCTTGAAGCACCACTTCGGTTGTGCAAGGCTCGTTCGCAAGCTATTGATTATAATTATTACCCTGGCCCACGTTTTACGATACGAGTGGGTTCTTTGACGGATTCACAAGAGAGAAGAAAGTATATTTCTTTATATGGCCACCGTAGTGACCCGAATGGCCGTAGATCAGTAGACCGATCTGTGTACAAGCCCCGTTGCTCTCCTATAAATAGGAGCCGACTCAATCCCGAATTAGGCACAGAGAGGCCTGGCCTTTTGCCAGGCCCCTGGTAACCACTCATGCAAATGGTATGCATTTGCTCTTGAT